>APFE031544434.1:170293-195839 GCA_000404065.3 Pinus taeda
TTTATTAAAAATATTAATATGTAATGGCTAGTTTTCGAAAAATAATGTTTAAATTAATTTATTAAAACCAAATATTATTAGTTTTTGAAAAATAATATTTAAATTTTTGAACTAAGACTTCTATGACCCATAATAATTTTAATAATTTTGTGGATGACACTGTGTCCTCTGGTCTCATGGTAAAGAGAAGTTGGAGCTATTTTACCAGCATCTTAATAATCAATCGAGTCACATAAAGTTCACCATGGAATTTGAAGTCGATGGTGGCCTACCTTTTCTTTATGTTCTTATCTCTAAGAAGGATGACAGTTCTTTTTCTCATTAGGTTTTTCCGAAGAAGACTCACACAGAGCAATATCTCCATGCTAGTTCCCATCATTTTCCTACTCAAAATCTAGGCGTTCTCAACACCTTAGCCACCCAGGTGCCGCAAGTTTCTAACGAAAGTCACCTTGAAGGTGAGAAAACCCACCTCCTTAAAGTTTTTAATAAGAATGGTTATAATAAGTCTCAAGGTCTTAGGCCTTTTCTAAATGCTGAAAAAGTTCCTAAGAGTAAGACTGGCCCCAAGGACTGGTTTTCTAGTGTCCATCTCCCTTTTATTCAGGGGACCATGGATAAAATCACTAGTATCTTGAGGAAACATAAGATTCATTCTTCTTTTAGACCCCTTAGCACTATCCGGAGTTCTCTTCATTTTGTTAAGAACACAATTAACCCCAAAGATGGGAAGGGTTTTTACATCATTCATTGTTCTTGTGGAACTCCTTATATTGGTGAGACAAGTCGATCCATAAACCGAAGGATTTGTGAGCACATTGCCGACATCATACATGGAAGGTCTCACTCCTCCGCTTTGGCAAAGCATGCAGAAAAAACCAATCATCACATCTGCATTGAAGAGGCTAAGGTCATTGCAAGGATTGACCATTTTCATCATCATAAATTTAGGGAGGCCTTAGAAATTGAAAAGAGACTGGTTAATTTAAATGGGGGTGATGGCTGGAGTATCAGTAGATGCCAGATTCCCGCGATTTCTTCCTAATAATATTTTATTTTATTTTTTATCCCCGTTGCGGTGAGTTTAGTGCTCTCTATATTTGGGTTTTATATTTGGATATGAATAAGATTTTACCTTAATATTTTTAGTACATTCATTAATAATGTTATTAGGGGTTAAAAAAGTTTAACAATAATTAATTAAATCATCTTAATATAACGTCTTGTTTTAGAATAATTTTCCTTTAACTTTTTCAGTCAAAACACTTTCTAACTTTATTACACTAAATAATATTATTATTTGTTCAACACCTATTATTTAAATTTATAAGAAATATATATTTTAAATCATTAAATTTCTTTTTTAATATTACAATTTATATGCTTTTATAAGTTCTATTAATTTGTTTAGCCCGCTATTATTTTTTTATAGGAATATATAAAATCATTAATTCTTTTAGAATATTATATATGAATAATGTTAATATTTTCTTTATCATGACCCTAAATTATTTAATATTTATATAAGAATTAACATTAATTCTTTTTTGAAGAATATTCTCATTTAAATTTGTTAATAAGGAGTTATTAAATAATTATTTAATTAAATTATTTTTATAGCTTTTTATAATATTGTTTTAATTAAATTATTATTTTTCTCATTCCCTTTCCCCTTTTTTTTAAGGTCTAGACCTTAACTATTTTGGCCCTTAAGTCACTAGTTGTTACCTGCTAACGGCTAGTTTGGTTGCTCTCTTCATCTATTTATCTCATTTTCTGGATCTGGTTCCACATCTTGTCCTGAAGATGAACCACACTCACTGGTTCGAAACGCGTCAATGAGAATATCTCGGATGTGATTTTTACAGAAAGATTTTGTTAAAAATATTTATAAACTGTGATATTAGTTTATTAATTTATTAAAAACAAATGTTAATAAGTAACCGCTATATTAAACAACGAGTTTTTGAGAAATAATATTTAAAATAAATAAATGAATAAATAAATAATCAAAGTCAAACTTTAAAGGAGGGGAGTCAAAAATGATAAAAACAAGTGAAGACCCTAATTGAGACAAGATCATTTGATAAATAAAATAACTATGGGGGAAAATAAATAAAATAAATTAAAATAATCATGGAAAAATAATAAATATAAACAAAATATCACAAGTCTAAATATATTATATATATATATATATTATATATATATTTATTATTATATTATATATTAATGTATATATATATATATATATATATATATATATATATATAATAAAGAAAAAATAATCAATAAATAAAATGGGGTCAACAATAAAATATGGGGCTCAAACCCATTAAACAAATAACAAAAATACTAAAAGGATTTAAGAATGAATAGGATGATAAAATACATGAAAAACACAAAGGATCAAGAAAATAAACTCTAATGAAGAATAAATCAACAACAAATACTATAAAAAGGATGACAATACATACATAGATAAACAAACAAACAAAATAAATCCCAAAAAGAAACCTAAAAAACTAGGAGGACAAGACAGGGACCCAACTTCTACTACTATTCCAACCATCATCTCTATTCAAATTATTGTGTCTTTTTTCAATTTCTAGGGCCTCCCTCAATTTGTGATGATGGAAAAGACTAACCTTAGCAACAACTTGGGCCTCTTCAATGCAGATGTGATGCTTAGATTTATCTACATGCTCTGCTAAAGCAGAGGAGTGGGTCCTACCATGTTTGATGTCAGCAGCATGCTCACGAATCCTTTGATTAATCAAGCGACCAGTCTCACCAATGTAGGGAGTCCCACAAGAGCATGGGATAACGTAAACACCCTTCATATTCTTGGGGTCCACTGGGTCTTTTACAGATCTAAGGGAGCTCTGAATGATATTTAAAGGCTGAAATGTTGAAGCCACCTTATGCTTCCTTAGGATCCTTACAATCTTGTCAGTGGTCCTTTGGATAAAAGGAAGATGAAAACCAGAAATCGATCCTTGGTATCTTGCTTAGCACTAGGAACTTTTTCAGCTTTGAAGAAAGCCTTAGTACATTGGTGTCTACTATACCCATTATTAAAGAAAACACTTAGTAGATGAGCTTTCTCTTCCTTGAGATGGTTCTCATTAGAAACTCGTAAAGCTCTAGTCGCTAAGGTGTTGAGAACACCAAGCTTTTGAGCTAGGAAATGATGAGAATTAGCATGAAGATATTGTTCCATGTGAGTTTTCTTATGATATACCTGATGAGAGAAAAAGCCATCATCATTCCTTGAGAGGAGGACGTCAAGGAAGGAAAGACTACCATTACATTCAAATTCCATGGTGAACTTTATAGAACTAGATTGATTGTTAAGATGGAGGAAAAACCGTTCCAACTTTTCTTTACCATGGAACCAGATGACACAAGTGTCATCCACAAACCTCTTCCACAACTTAGGCAAAAGATGAGAAGAGGCTAAGGCCTTTGATTCAAAATCCTCCATGAATAGATTAGCTACCACAGTGGAGAGGAGGGAACCCATGGCGACACTGCAAGTTTGCTCATAGAATTCCCCATCAAATGAAAACAAAGTAGAAGTAAGACAAATATGAACTAAATAAGCCGTATCAGGATCTGTGATGCGCTTGATGACTTCGATGGCCTCGTTGATAGGGATATTAGTGTAGAGAGAGACCACGTCAAAGCTCACAAGCTTGTCATCCGGATCAAGCTTGAAATTCTTTAACTCATTAACAAATGATACAAAGTCCTTGATGAAGGATTATGTATGGCCAACAAGGGGCTTAAGCTTCTCGGGATTTATTAGGCTTCTTTTTGGGATTTATTTTGTTTGTTTGTTTATCTATGTAGGTATTGCCATCCTTTTTATAGTATTTGTTGTTGATTTATTCTTCATTAGAGTTATTTTATTGATCCTTCGTGTTTTTAATTTATTTTATCATCCTATTTGTTCTTAACTCCTTTTAGTATTTTTGTTATTTGTTTAATGGGCCTAAGCCCCATATTTTATTGTTGACCCTATTTTTATTTATTGATTATTTTTTCTTTGGATATATATATATATATTATATATATATATATTATTTATTATATATTTAATTTGACTGGTGTATGTTTTTGTTTTTATTTATTATTTTCCAATAATTATTTTTAATTTATTTAATTATTTCCATCAGTTTATTTATTATTTCAAAATGATCTTGTCTCGATTAGGGTCTTCAACTTGTTTTTAATAATTTTTGACTCCCCTCCTTTTAATGTTTGACTTTGATTATTATTTATTTATTTTTTAATATATATTTCAAGAACTAGTAATATTTGGTTTTAATAAAATTAATTTAAAAATATTATTTTTCAAAAACTAGTTGTTTAATATTATTCGTTACTTTAATAAATATTTGTTTTTAATATATTAAATAAATTAATATAATAATTTAAAAAGTATTGTTCAAATATAGTCGTTACTTGAAATTATGTCTCTACATTGCTCTCTATTTAAGCCTTTGTCGTGGTCTCCCTCTTCATCTGGTCCTGATGATGAACCACACTTGTTGGTTCGAAATGTGTCGGCCAAAAAATTCTCTCATGTGATTTCTACCGAAAGACTTTGTTTAATTCATTATGGATCACATAAGCTTGAATACAAAAATTAATGAAAGGATTCTAAATTTTCCTTCTATAGTTTGTATGCTTGTAAGTTTTTCATATGTGCTTAATTCATTATGTATTGCTTCATATATTTAAGTCTTTATGCAGGGTAAGATAATACTGAGTATCAGTCAGTCTTAAATCCCCTGTGAAGTTATTAGCAATAACTAGGGACTAGCTTATAAGACTATACGTTATTATATACTTCCCTATATCAATTAATTGTCACACAAAACTTCATTCGTTTGAATATATTTTGTTCTACATGAAATGTTGTTTTTTTGTATTTTTATCTTATAACCAATCAAATATTCTATCTAAATATTTAGAAAGTTATACTTCAACGATATTATGTTATTCATTCATTTTAAATCAATTACCTATAGTTAGACAAATAGCATCCCTTTCATCTAGCTTAGTAACTATTAAGGCTTAAGGATGTGTTTTCAATAATTCATATCATTGGTCATCCATAAAATTCAAAACAAAAAAAGATATTTTAGATGCTCTGGCATGACTAACTGGCCTAGAGTCATCTCAGAGGACTACATTAGATTGGCGTCGTTTCCGAGGAGCGAAAAATGAACTATTTTCCCTGGGACAACGATTAATTTTTTTTCTTTAAGGTGAATAAAGAAATTGTAGGTTAAAAATCATTCACCTGATGACTCCACTAGACCAATTTGGCTCCTTCAAAACATACCAGATCTCACTCTGACTCTCAAACTATATCCTTTATATGATCCTGAGAGACTGGTGAGTGAGGCCTCATTTAGAAGAAGACTCGAAGGTTCTGCTTCTTCTTTTCTACCATTACAGTCTGAAGATATTCCATCTTCTGATCCCTTTAGCTCTATTCCATCCCAATTAGATTTGACTGATCTAACACCTAGGGTTTTAGAAATTTTATCTAAATGAGTTGATCTGCAGTCAGCTCTCTTATTCCAATCTTTGGAATCTTACAAACTTCCTGAAATATTTTCAGGTTCACCCAAGTCAGAGGAAGAACTAGATGTACATTTGCCGAAGCTAAAACCAACTAATTTTACCTCCCCCACTCATTATACATTCCCATCCACTTCTACCCAACCTGAAGAAACATTCTTTGTATATTCAAATCCACTATTTGAAAGTAAAGAGTAGGTTGAAAAAGTGGTTCAGAAGTTAATAATAAAATCACCTTTGAAAACTTTTAGGCCTCTTCCACTTTCTTGTTCTCCTCCTCCCACTTTTACACCTCCACCTTCACCACCTTCCTCTTCATCCTCCACTACATCACCTCCAACCTCTTCTACTGAATCATATTCTTCTTCATCTTTAGATATGGCATTTCGACCTATAATTCAAGATAGATATGCTACCCTGCATCTTCCCAACTAGCTAAATTTTTTTCCTGATGGGTATTTGAAATACCTTCCCCGGTTTAATGGCAAAATTGGTTTGTTTGCAGAATATCATCTTGCTACATTCCTAGATTTTGCAGATAATATGAATATAGAGGATGAGGATGTATGTATGCATTTATTTGTTCAGTCTTTAGAGGAAAATATTAGGATATGGTTTAGGTAACTGAGTATCGATTCAATTCAGTCCTGGAATGATTTAACTACTATTTTCAAGAATCAATGGGGTGTCAAAAAGGATTCAGTTTACTACCTTACTAGGTTTGAAGAGCTTAAAAGGAACCATGAGGAACCTGTGGCATATTTCATTAAAAAATTTAATAAACTTTATGACAAAATGCCTCCTGATTGTAAACCTCTTATTGCAGTAGCAAAGGTTAGGTTTTCCAAAGCCTTTGAGATGACTTTGCAGTCATGCTAAGGGAAAGGACATCTCCTACCCTTCAGGATATGAAAACTAACACTGTAGAAGTTGAGGCTATCAGATTAGCTTCATCTAAACTCAAAGCAAAGGCTAAAAAGGCTTAAATAAAAAAGAAGGCTAAGGAGGAAGGATCTTCCTCAAAGACCAAAAACGATGATAAAAAAATAGATGAGATAAAATTATTACTTAGAAACCTATCTAATAGGATTTCTAAGATTGAAACTTAGCCTAGAACCATACAAAAACTATTTTCAGACCACATAATCAGTTTAGAAGAGCCCTTCAAACTCAAATTTTACAAAGACCTAACACTGATCAACAAATCCAAACTCCTCTGATGATTGCTGACAAAAAACCAGATGACATTGGACATATAATTTCCAAAAGTATAAATAATTTTGATTCTACATTTGTGCATAATTCTATTGTTCCTCACCCTTCAAATCAGTCTTCCCAAAATCAAGAAGACAATCAAATTTCTAAATACCAAGCCTTCTCTGAATTCCTAATTGGAGAATTAAATAGAAGATACGATCTTATACCTAGGGAAGGGCCTAGTAGACCTCCAAAAGGTCCCTTTCAAAATGAACCTCAGATAAAATCTGTTGAAACCTAGACAACTATCATTCAACCATTGAATCAAACAGGTGAAACAAGTCAAATTGATAAAATTGTTTTGACAACCTTCAATGTTGAAAGAGAATTGGAAAGGCTTAAAATACCAATTCCCCTAGCTGAGATGTTGAAAAATCCAGGGTATAAGAACCAAGTTTCAAAATGGATTTAGTCATCCAGTGTGGATGCTAAAGGGGATGTGATAAGCCTACAAGACGAAAAACCCTCAGTAGTTTTTGGTCCTAGCTCTGACATGATAGATGAGAATGTGCCATCGTTTTATGTTACTATGAAAATTCATGATTTCCTACTATATAACTATATGTTATATTCAGGGGCTTCCCATAATCTAATGCCTAAAGTTATCATGGACCAGTTTCAATTGGAAGTCACTAGAACTTACCATGATATTTATGCTTTTGACTCCAAGAAAGTTACTTGTCTTGAACCCATTAAAGATTTGGTAGTAACCTTAGCTTAGATTCATTTCAAAAGTCTAGTTTTAGGCATGGTAGTCACAGAAATTCCTCCAAAATTTGGCATGTTGCTGTCAAGATCTGGCTATGCTAAACTAGGAGGAAGCCTACAAATGGATATGTCTTATGCTACTATTCTGGTTTATGGGGGTGAGCATCTAAGGATATATAGAGAGGTTAGATTTATGAATACTGTTTTTAGAGATGATCAAGCTAGGAACCATCCTATTTATGTTGTTTACCAAGACATTGGGTCTTTTGAATTATCTGTAAATAATTCACAAAATACTCAACTTACCATTGAAGATAATTTTGATCAACCTAAAACCATTGAAACTGATATTTGGAGAATGTACTTTGATGGCACTTTCTCAAAGGAAGGAGTGGGAGTTAGAACTGTATTAATTTCTCCAGATAAATAAAACATTACACAATCATACAAACTTGAATTCAATGTAACCAATAATGTAGTAGAGTATGAAGCTTTTCTGCTAGGACTAGAGTTAGCAAGAAGTCTTAAGGTACAAAATGTAAGTGTATACAATGATTCTAAACTTATTGTCAGAAAAGTTAGGAATCAATGTCAAACCAAGAACCCCAGACTAAGAACTTATAGGAATGAAGTTTTGGATTTAATTGAAAATTTCTTTTCAACATTCAATATTATTTCTATTCCTAGATATCAAAATATGCATGTAGATTCCTTGGTTGTTTCTACAAGTTCCTTTAAAATCCCTGATAAAATTCTTGTCCAGTATCAAATTCAAGTCAAGTATAGACCATCTATTCCTGACAATCTTAAGTACTGGAAAATTTTTTATAATGACGATCAACTAAAATCCTTTTTTCAAGTCATAGATGGATTCTCAAACATCCAAGTTCAGGGAGAACCACTTGATAATATTGAAATTGACAACGAAAATCAAACACCACAATTTGATTCTACAATTGTTGATCATAACATTATCCAAATCTCTAACAATTTTATTCCAAAAGGGTTAATCCCTCTTGAGAATCTCTTTGATCATAATGATGTCCCAAAAAATCCACTTTTGGAGTCATTTAATGAAAATATTGAAATCTATAACATTGGAAGTTTTGAACAGATCAGAAACAATAAAATTTCTGCATCCTTATCAATGGAAGCTAAAGAAAAATATTTATCCCTCCTTAAAGCCTACAAAGATGTTTTTGCCTGGTCTTATAATGAATTCAAAACATATGATACATATCTTATTGAACAAAAAATTCCAATAAAACTATAGGCAAAACCTTTCAAATAGAAATTGAGAATTAATCATGTTCTTCTTCCTATGATTGAAAAAGAACTAAAGAAGCTATTGGATGCTAAATAATACTTCCATTCAGATATTCATATTGGGTAGCCAATTTAGTTCCAGTGAGAAAAAAGAATAGTGAAATTAGATTATGTATGGATTTTAGGAATTTGAATAAATCTTCCTTGAAGGACAATTATCCATTACCTAAGATGGATCAATTACTTCAGAAATTTTTAGGAGCCCAGAGAATTTCCATGTTAGATGGTTTTTCTAGATATAATCAAATTATGGTTAGTCCAGAGATGTTGTATCAGATACAACCAGCCTCCCAAATTTTTCCTTAGCTTTGTTTTGGAGTCCCCATACCGACTATCTTCAGCAGCATGTCTTGCACTATCAAGCACATCAGCTTCACCTGTTTCATAAAGTCTTGTCAGCCTATGCATGCAAGCTTGCTCCACCACCTTCACAGGGTGCTTTCTGGACATAGTGTCAGTTGCTGGTTGAGAAGCTCTCTCTGGGAATTGTGCAATTCTGGAGGGGAACCAACCTTCCCTCCAGAAATTACTCAAACCCAACTCGACACCTAGCTGGGCAGCAGAATTGTGTGATTATTCCTAATAGTATTCCTCCCAAAAATTGCATAATTCATCCAAGGACAACTGCTCAGCCCATAAATTGCGCAATTCTAGGCAGCAATCACCTGTTGCTCCCAAAAATTGTGTAATCCCTCTAGGAAATCCAGCTCAGCAGCTAGCAGAAATTGTGAAAATCCAGCCAGGCTACCTCCTAGGCTCAGAAATTGCGCAATACAATCAGACAAGCTTCCTTGAGAAAATTGTGAGGTCTAACCTAGGGAAGCTTGTTGGGCTCAAAACTTGCACAATACTGTCAAACATGCTTCCTTGAGAAAATTGTGCAGTCTGACCGAGGACAGCTTCTCAGCCCTAAAATTGCACAATCCTTGGAGATAGTCACTTGTTCCTTTAAGAAATTGCGCAATCCCTTTGGGACAACCATCTCTGCTCAGCCTAGAAACTATGTAGATTTTCATCCCATGATTGCAGACCAATGCATGCGCCTTCAAGTTGACCGTTCCCTCCGGAATCGAGAAAAACTAATTTGCATGCATGGATTGTTTCTCCCAAGGCAGCATGTAAAGGCATCCCTTGATTCAGGGATCTATTTTTAGCAGCTGGAGGTTACATGCAAGAATCATTTCACAAACCTCCCACCAAGTGTCGCATTTCCTAGATTTGTGGCGTGCGCGTCACAACCTTGATTTTATGAAAAATCATCAATTGGATGTTGCAGAGCTCATTCCTCACATCGACCTTGTAGCTCTAACATCTCACCTTGCATCTAGGAGTCGTCAGCACATTCAGCTCAGTTGTTTTGGGGTAAGATAACCTTTCATGTCTTATGTTGCGTTTCTGTCACTTTTTTTCTTTCACTTTGTGTGAGTGTTGTCTGCTTGATTTCAGTGAGCACTTGTTGTCGTTTTAATGTATGTTAGTTTGTGGAAGCACCATTTCAGTTTTCATTCGCATCTCACTGCTATCGATGCATGACATCGTTTTTGCATGAACGTTTGTCGTTGCGGTGACTCACCTCACACACATGCATGCTTTCCCATTTTCGGAATCCTGCACTTGTTTTTTGCATGTATGATCATTCACTCTTGTTTGCACTCATCTCACCATGAATTCAGACTTCTGATGTTTTTAGTCACCCATCATCGGGACTAGGCTGTCTTGGCCCAGAACTTGCCTTGCCTGGCTAGCACTACGCATTTTCAGAAGCGAATGCTCTACCTTCACTCCAGACATTGCGTAAGTCTGGCCAAGCACTAACATCTAGACTTTCATTATGCAATTCTTGGAGGCAGTGTCCTACTGGCTGCAGAAACTGCGCAATGCAGTTTGCTGGTTGCATGTCACTGCTGACTAAAATTGTGCATTACGCAGTTTCAATCCTCAGCAGGCCAGGCTAGATTATTTATTGTGTAGTTCCATCAATTAGACAACCTCCTAACAGCCCAGACTGTGCATTGCACAATTTTGGTAATCAGTTTCCCAACCCCCTGGTGGAAATTGTGCAACCTTACTGATCAATCACACAGGTATGTTGCAAGTGAGTCCTCAAGTTTGCTTTGGTTTTCAACTAACAAATTGCTTGCCATGAGTGCTGCTATGTCTCTAGGAATCACAAGTGTTCGTTTGTCTCTCAACAGCATAAGTACAATGAATTCCAGGAGAGCAGAGTCAAAGACATTGTTAAGGGCACAGCTGGGGATGCAGTCGATCAAGTGTCTATGAACTTGCCTATCTATGAAGACATCAAGTTGTTCATGGACAAGGATATCAATATCAATAGCAATGACATCACAACGAGTAGTACTATCAGCAGCAACAGCAGGTAGCACACATGCACGCGACGAATGTAAGAGGACTCTTATTGACAGTATAGAGACAGAGCAAAGCTGCATTTTCAAAGTAGTCCACTCATGATGAAAGAAGCTTTGGATATTGAGGCTATGAGGTGACGACGTGACATGAAGATCGCGTGAAGGTAGAGAACTGAAAAGAGAAGGAGTTTCATTTGCTGAAGCAGCAACTCAAGGAAGAACAAGAGCTGCATAGATGATATAATGACTTGCCGCAGGAACAAGAACAATAGGGGGTGCAACATGCATAAATGGATGAAACTATTCTCGTACAAGTTATGGATACATCCCAGCAGATGGCATGGAGTAGACAAAGTGAGCAGTGTTGTTGATCTCATGCAATGGAATTTAGAAGCATGCATGTCATTGTGCGCATGCATGCGATCCCACCCATTTGGAACACTCACCGAGGTGAAAACAAGAAGCAAGTCCAATAGGAGTTGAACATGTATTTTCACAAGTGATGTGCACAGACACTAGCACATGCTTGGATATGGATGCAAACACTATGCATCAACATGTTGTTGGTTCTGTCACACCTAGGACAACCATGTGCATGCTATTAGATGAGTTGGATGGAGGATCCATATCAGTGTACCCAGATGCAACGAAGGAAAGGGTTCACTTTCAACAGGATGTCACCATTGAGCACATGGAAACCATCTCAGACGAGCAAGCTTGGCATCAGTTCGACACCATCGATAACTGCAACAATGTCGAAGATTTTGTCTTACCACAATGGTCCGAGTTTTAGTGATGTCTTGCATGGCTTTCTCAAGCCTATTTTGTCTCACATGGGTACATGTGCAGATTGTATGTAACATCTTGTCAAGTGGGAGTTCAAGTGTCGATAGTTGAATGTAACAGTCATAAAGTAGTTGAAGAGTCATGAGGATAGGTGAACAGTCACAATGGGGAATGTCAAGGGCCACCCCACCCTTTGCTATAAATAGTCCCTCATAACTAATTGTAGAGGCTTTTGGTGAGCCAATCTTCCAATAGGAGTATCTTAGAGAAAGCCTGGGAAGTATTTTAACGAGCCTTGGCTTCACCACTGCATAGAGATAGTATATCTCTTTAGAGGAGAAGGCAGTTGTGACTGTAACATTCTGCTGTCGGAACTAGTGGTTGGACATGGATGTAATGTATCATTGGAACTTACACTTCTTCATACAAAAAAGCCAACACATTTCATGCATATGTCATATTGTATTCCAGTTATCTTGTTTACTCTAAATGATATATGTATCTCTTTTCTTATGCATGCATGTATGGATTATTCTGTATAAGTATGTATGAATCTTACTAAAATGTGCTAATTGGTTTAACCATCACTTTGGATTATTATCTAACTTGTTTTCCAGTTTGTGATGCATCTTCGCTCGTGTGCTCCCTTCTAAGCTGTGTGCTATCACAGGTTTCAAAGGGGCGCACTCACCCCACTTTCCGTGTGTTAGAGCCGTTCATGCACCTTCCTTGACTTGCTGCAACTATCACACCCTTGCTACCAATAGGGATATCTTACTTTCTTCTCTGCGAAACTGCGGTCAAGGCGATACCATACGACCCACTACTGGGACTCCTACACTAAATTCTCTGAGGTCTAATTGGGACTTCTTACCAGGGAGATCCCCCAACATATTGTTGGGTCTAGAACATCAACAATTTTGGTGCTAGAAGGAGGGCTAGATGATAAGATGTGTCCTCTCAACTTGTTTTGAACCTTTGTGTATCTATCATGGATTCTCGCACTCTCCTCCCTTCATGATATTTTTCACATGCTGAATCTATCACCATCTCAAGGGAGTTATTTGATCTCTTGTCCACATACACATATGATGGTGAAGGCGAAGTGGCCTAGCTTGATTTCTTACATGACTTCCTTGCCTTCACGAGGAAGATGAATGTTCTGACAAACATGCCCGTCTGCTACTTGCATACGCACTTCACGAATCTCCACATCGGTGGATGTGCAGCCTACTAGCTGATAGAATGCACTCACTTGAGCACTTATTTTATCCCATTTAAGACACTTTCTATCATTTTTATCCACACTATCTTGACCAAAAATTGTTACAACAACGGAAGGCTATTGGGCATGGAATCCCCCCACAGCAGGTTTTGGGGCTTAAAGCCCAAGTTTTGGGTCAAAGGTTTTGTAAGACTCCGCAAATTGTAGGTGCGAAGCACGAAGTATAGGATGAGTCATAGGGTTGTCTACCCTAAAATATTGTAATGTAATGTAAAGTCGTGTCGGCCTACCCATGGTCCGCGGACCATGGGATTGTATAAATAGAGTGAGGCTCTAAGTTGTAAAAGTAGTGAAAGATAGAGGAAGTAGCGAAGGAATGGTTTAAGCTTAGAGTAGAATTCTAAGTGTCATGGGTTGTAGTAGTAGGAAGAGGCTCTGCAGCTGAGTGCGCAAAGGTTTAGTAGAGTCCGCAGCTGAGTGTGCGGACCAATGCAGCTGAGTGCGCGGGGCAGAGTCAAGTCTATAATCGAGATAGAAAGCTAATAAAGAGAAGTTTATCCTAATTCTGTGCATCTATTCTTGAATCGTTATTCTGTTGTTATGTATTACTTTTCCTCTATTTATTTACTGCGCGTAGTTGATTAAATGCTTGTATGGTTAGAATATGTATATATGAAAATAATATAAGTAATTAGCTAACAGTGCATAATTAGGAAAGACTTGGGTAAATAACAAGGATTGCACTACGAATAGGACTGCGCAAAGATAGCATCGCAGGCTGCGAGGTACCCACTGGTGCGCGTAACACAATGGGAAAAAAGGTTGGACCGCATACCAATCCAAACTTATCAGACATCACCAAGGTGTGGAAACCTGGTTCTAGCACCCTCCCATACTACTTCGGGTGAGACCTCAATCCACACTCCGCAAACTATTGCCGAAAGGGCCAATAGTACTGGGATTTGTTTGGCTAAATCAGCTTTGAACCTGGGTCGGGCCCCACTAAGCCAACAAATGGCTCTGTTGCCAGGACTGGGATCTGCATAAGGGATGTCTGATGTCATGCCACTGGAACCCAACAAAGAAGGAAATTGAAGAGTGGTCGGCCAAGAAGATTCACAAGTTCGCGACACAGGAAAACAGAACTCCGCGAGTATCTAAGGAACAGTGGTTGGAGCACTACTTGTATATGGAAATCCACAAAATTTTCTTTGCATCCTTTCCTTCTGAGCTGTATGAGTGGATCACAAAGTTAGCAAATAGCCAGGGAAGGTGTAGGCTTGAAAAATCAATAGTGTGGACTCAGGAATTAGTGCGCAAACTAGAAGCGTCAGACGATAAGATTGCACGAGTTGTGGACCATTGGCTCAACCTGATAATAGGAGGATTTATCACCGTGTTTGTGGTATATATGACCGTGAACTAAAGTGAGGTAGAATGATGTTTTCTCATAGGACTGCGAGGTAAGTATATTAAATCTTTGAACACTTGGATTAAGATGCTATTGTGTGAAAAGTAGGTTATGTGAATGAATTAATGTTTGGTACTATGCGAAGCAAGAAGATCTACAAAAGCAAAAGTAGTGAAGAATTAGAAAATAGTCCCTTAATTTCACCCTCATGGGAGAGTGAAGAATAGCTTGTGAAGGTTTCTTCGAGAAGCGTGATCAGTTTGATAAGGCAGAGAATTCCGCGTTTACCACCTCCACCCACACCGCCACCCATTTCACCCCCCTCACCTCCATCTCCACCCACTCCTCCTCTGCTAACTTCACAATTTAGTATGGTGAGCCCGATCAAACTACCAATATTCAGATGAATAGGGAATGAAGATCCGGACCAATTCACTTTCGTGGTAAGAGAATTATGGGAAGCAGAAGGTGTCATGGATGAGAATATTAAGAAAGCCACATTGGTAAGCACGCTGTAGGATCATGCACTAACATGGTATATCAAGCATTCTAACGATCACCCAAACACAGGAATCATAGAGATCCAAGCCGCGCTGAATATGTAATTTAGCAAGCCAAAGTCAGAAACATAATCGATCATAAGGTTTAAAGAGATCACGATGCTCCCGAGTGAGACCCCTGGGATCTGGGTCAATGGTTGAAGAGTACAATCCATGAAGCAAATATGACATTAACGAATGGACAACATTGCACATGGTTTGTAGCATCTCTGACACCACACTTGAGGACAGCGTTTTCACAGCAGAAACTTTCCACCTAGGCCGAAGCATTGGAAATGGCAATGAGATTACATGAGACCCCTATACAAGACCTTGGGTTGGGAGTCCAACAAACCCACGTGCAACTACATAATTTGTGTCTGGAAATGTAGAGTTTGAAATAGGATAAGGCTCCTCGACCAGAGGCACATGAGGAAGTATGGTGCATAAAATGCAAAGGCCAAGGCCACGAAAAAGATCACTATCCAGTGTTCGTGAACTACTTGGCAGGAGGAGATCTGATGCCATTGAGATCGAAGGCACAGGCAGGGCCGAGCATGACACCTGCTTTATGGTGCACAATCTGTCAGATAGGAGGGAAACACACTACAGACAATTGTCATTTTTTTGCAGAAGTATACGCAGACATCCCAACAATTGTTTTGTAATTTCTGCAGGTCGATAGGCCACGCTAAATGCACTTTCCACAATTACGAACTAATGATGGATCGGACCCCTACCTATAGGGTGCAGACCGAAACATGAGCCCTCGACACAAATCTAAGGATGGCACACGCTGGATTTCAAGGGCGCGGTTGAGGACGAGGTGGAATGGGACTAGTAAGGGGTCGCGGACAACTGATTTGTTAGAATTGCGGAGGGCCAAGGCACCATGCCCATGATTGTAACAACCCGACAAGGATATCATGTTTGTATTGTGCTCAGTTTGACCATGAGACAGAGGACTATCCTACGTTGATCACAAGGATGCACAAAAAAGGGGTATTCCATCCTCCTCCGACTCAAAATATACAAATGAGTGCGAAGAAGACTCGAATGTAAACATGATGCTAAGAAGCAATATGACCACGGGAGATGATAAGGGGAAGCAGCTAGAAGAAGGTACATGGGTTTGCAAGGCTCCTACAAAGGAACCTGATTTTGACTTAGAACGCGCAAAGGAGACATTCATGGAAGCTACGAAGAGCTTCATGGAGGCCTCCACTTCAGGTAGTAAGAATCAACTAGAACCAGGAATGGATCCTTCAGTGCTCACTACCTTTTTGGAGACATGCATGAAACAGTTGCGTGACAGCAAAGAAGTTAAGGGACTACAAGAACTGATCAACAAGTGCACGGGGTCAGGAGAACCATGCGTGGTTCGGAATCTGGGGAAGCATGCATTGCGCACTGGAAGGGAAATGAGGTTGACTGCCAAATTGGTGAGTATGAAATGGATCAGGTAATCCTAGATCTGGGTTCGGACATGAATGTATTACCAAATCAAACATGGAAACACATGGGCAAACCCACATTACAATGGTCCCCTATTCAATTACGGATGGCAAACCAACAAAAGATTTTGCCAATGGGGAGATTGCAAGGGGTAACAGTAGATATTGACAGTGCGAGCGTGCAGGCAGATTTTGATGTAATAGAGATTGTCAATGATAGTAACCCCTATCCCGCACTGCTAGGAAGAGACTCGGCCACAGATATGAAAGGAGTCATAAATCTGAAGAAGCGCAAAATGATATTTGAGAAAAAGTCAGTACACATAGTAGTACCACTAGATCCAGCCAAAGGAGCATGTTACAATCAACTAGTGTGTGACGATGATAGTCATGATGATCTTGATTGTATTTACAAGATAACTGTGTGAGACTAGGATTGGGTGAATCCGACTACAGATGGGAGAATCTCGTGAGAGTGTGAAAGCTCTTGCACTTCGTATTCAGACGATGAAGTAGAGCGATGGCAGAATTGGATGCGCGAAGTAACAATGCTTAGTTGCAACATGATGGTTAGATCATTACATTACGTCACAATAGAGGCAAGGGAGCTAGCGACATATGATGGATTGTCAGTGGTGGATGAATTTATGAGCAAATTTCAAAGCGCAATACCAAAATAGCAGCAGTTCGATGCGCTGAAGTGGGCACTGCGCGGAACACCCACACGATGGTGGGGTACGCATCAAGGAAATTTTGAGGATTGGCACAGATGCAAAAGGATGATGCGCCTACATTTTGGAAAACCTCAGCTTTTAATGAAATTTAGTCAGTGGGGGTGGAACAACTTGCGTGCCCACCTTTCTCGATCGGTACAAACACATGTTGTACAACCCGCATGAGTGCACCCCAACCCCAAAATAAAAAGTTGGAGAAAATCACAGCAGCAGGAAAGGTGACGCGCACTACAAATTTTCCACGTGGAAGCATTCAATAGGGTGTGCAGAGTCATGAACAAGGTCCACCGAGCGAGACGAACTGATTGGTACCTGCGCGTGCCAGCGGTTCGATGGGCCTATTGGACCATGTGCAAAAACCTAAGCACGGAGATGATTCCAAAGATGCGGAATAAAGTTGAAACCATATTCTCAGAAGAAAGGAATCCTTAGGTAATAGCTCCCACAGTTGGGACAGTACGTGAAGACCAGGATGAAGGAATCATATAGCTACACGAGGATGAACAGATAAGGATTCAGGAAGCCATTCGGTGAGGGAACCTTAGACTTCGTGAACTCGATTAAGATTGAGTACAATTGAGGAAGAAAAGCCTGTTGATGGGCACTGAGATAAAAAAACTAGAAAACGAGATCATGCAAGCATGTCTCGTCGATAAACCAAGAATGACAAGGCAAGATACAGACAGCCATACCACTACATTAGAAGATTGTCGCTGAGAATTTATGACTCTGCTACCATGGCTGCAACTGCACCTTACCAACTGTAGTAACCAAGGAAGCGCACTACATAAGGTAGAATGTGCGATGTTGACTATCACAAGGGTAATTGAGGAGTGCCCACGGACTAGACTGGAAGGCAAATTGAAGTCTTGCACAGGTGGTGGGACCACCTGACTAGCCGTAGGAAGCACAGTTTTATCACTCCAGGAAGTTTAAAGAGAGTGCAGGACTATAAGAGTCTATGTGGGAGTTGCGCGATAAGGAGTTGCACATAGGATCAACATGTCACAAGGGTCCCGCCCATCCGTAGGGGGCTATGCTGCCACATGGGTAGGCTGGGAAGTAACCATTGGTGTCACTATTCATGACGAGATGTCCAATTTAAGGCAAAAGGGAGCGGGCGACGGGCAATTAAGACATGAATTAACAGCTAGATTTGGGACAATCTATCGCCAAAAATTCATTAATGATTCAGAAGAGGGGGGAATGGTCGAATTCAAATTCAAAAGTTGCTATAAAACCCCATGGGCTAGCCACGAGACAACACTTGGTTGTTTGATATTTGAGCAGTTGCAGAGTATTGAGCACCGAGCAATCTTACCATCTTTGAGTACATGAGAGAACATATCCCGTGCAAACACAATGACTGCTACCAAGCCAAGTGTGAGATTCGCCGAAGATATCACTGGTGAGGCTACAGAGCCCCATATGGTCCATGCAAAGCCCAGAGATACGGTGCTTGTGCCAGAAGTTCCAAAATCACCACGGACTCCACGACAAAGAAAGATAAATAGACTATGGGACCCGTCTGCGTGCCCCCAAGAAACCTGCGGTTCGCAAGATATCAATGGAAGAAAAAGGCAAGGTCGTCACCATTGAATCAGACAAAGAGGAGGAGGACTTACAGGCTCTAATTGATCAAATAAAGGAGAAAGAAGATGTGGAGGAGGACATCCCACCACTACCTTCCGCAACAAAATTACCCGCGTAGGTCCCTCCATGGACAGGGAAATCCAGGGTACCCAAAGACCTGGAGGCCACAAAGAGTGCGCTCCAGACCACACTCCTCGCCGACAGAATTACTTTTAAAGGTCCACTCCTAGGCCAGGTGCCTACCCTGCAATTTGAAGATTGGGATCTCATGGATAGTGAGAAGTTCCCTCACCTAGTGATAAAGAGCTTGATGAAACAAAATTTGAATACCCCTGGTTACTTCATCTACGATGGATACCCCACTTTCACCATGTGCCCATCACCATTTTCTTCATCAAGAAGCTGCTGTGCCTAGTGCATGATGGGTATCTATGGCTGGAGGAGCATATTCCCATCAAGGTCTCCCTCATTCACCGAATTTCTCTACTTCCTTTTAAGGGAAAGGACCCCGTGATGACGGTGGGCAAAAGCAACGATTTGGTTCTCGCAGAAGCCATGAAAACTAAATACAAGATGGAAAAAAAGAAGTGAGGATATGCAATCATGAGTATCAAGGACAAAGGGGTGCGCATAGCCACCTAGCTCCTAGCCGAAAAATAAATGTGGAAGTGTCACACCGATGAAGTACTAATTCCTGTGGTTGCGCTAGCAGAACAGTGCATGGAGGGGGTCCAGTTCAACTGGGTGGAGTTCCTCTGTGACGAGTTTTTGACAAACTGCAAGGAGGCCCAAGAGCAGGGTGAGACCTTCCACTACGCGTGGTTGCTCTTATCCATATTCTTGGTAGTGGGAAAAGTACCAGAAGATAGCCAGTTCCCAAATATCGACCAGGATCTACCTGAGGCCACAAAGTATGCTTCACTCTGGGCCACTAAGGACGCAAAGCGGATTCGCAAAACCAAGGTTTTTTTGGTGCTAACGGAGGCGAGCATCCGGATGTGGATCAATAAAAGGCCACGATTGTCTCCCACAATGTACTCCACTCTGCAGAGCTTTGCAGAGTTCAAAGTGGACATGCACAACATTTATTTCTGGGCATGGAAAGATCTAGCCAAGGAATGGATGAATCTCCCATTCATTGCTACTGATAATGCCATCTTCACAGTGTTGGAAACAGGGCCTCTAGAGTGGCATGCCCTAGATCTGGCAGGAATGGAAAGGGCCACAGCTCAACAAAGGAAGAAGGATGCTAAGCTATGCATCATACAGCTGGCCAAAAAGAGGCACCAGGAAAAAGTAGCAGTAGAGGCATCTGCACAGCAGAAGATGGTCGATGTAGTAGCAGCAACGCAGACAGCAGAAACAACAACAGCACCAACAGAAGAGGCCAAGGAGGGCCATGACATGTCCACAGGGCAGGGGCTAAGGACATAGACCTGGACGAAGAGCGCATAGACCTAGAACCACCTCACAATAATTGAAACAGCCACGTGTCCTTGAGAAACTAGTTCCTAGAAAAAAGATTAAGGCATCGAAGACATCCATCGACCTGATCATTCTCACAGAAGGTGATCTTTTTGACATCAGCGAAATGGTTTTCAATGTCACTAAGGACACACTCCAAGAGGTGATGATGGAGCAGAACACTATGTTGGGGGCACTAAGAGCGCAGTTAGAGGAACTAAAGGTGAAACCCCCACAAACAAGCACAATGGCCCCATATGTCACAGCAGGTACATCAGAGGCAGAATAGATGCTGCACACCCAAATAACCAACACTTTTGTGTTCCTCGAGGTACGTTAGAAAAAACGAATGAAGTTGACCGAGCTGCTCTAGGCAGGATCAAGGGACTTGGCCTAAACTTGGCTACCCTTCCACAGGATACACTATATCAGCTGCAGGACGGAGTGATAGCAGAACTTCGCGCTAGGGAAGGACGCGCAGTATAGATGTTCAGCGAACATAGAATCAACATTGAGCAGCTTAGTCTATAGCATGATGAAGTGCTTGCACAGAATCAACAGCTGGAGCAAATGGTAGAGGAAGCATGTCACCGCGTTCCGGAGGTAGAAATCACGACAGACCTACAGTTGGAGTGCGAATCCACAAATTAGCTAGTGGATTCCGCGAGGCAAAGGAGGAAGCAACGAGGGTATAGCTAGACCTCAACCTTTAGATTGCTGAGATGCAATTAAAGGCACCGTCCTGTACACCCTTGGAAGTTTGGAATAGCGCACTGGCGCTATTAAAAAAGTGCTAGAGGAAATAAGTCAGGCAATAAATTAATGCACCGCTATGTTGGAAGAGTCCTTCGTGGTCCTCACTTCATTACATGGGGACCCCAACATACAGTGCCTGGAAACAGAGGCGCGGGAGCTTCAAGTGCAGCCTGACAGTGTGTGTGGAATGGCAGAGATGGTTGTCTTGACCCAATGGCTTGTGAAGCTACAGTAGGCAAACGCGATGAAGGAACAAGTGGATGTCGTGCGGTAGAAAGAGGCAGTCCTTAAGGCGTGCTTCCAACCTTGGATTGATGAGGCCTTCCTCAACACTGCAGACATCGAAGGAAAGCTCACACAAATGAAGGCAATACATGCCTTAAGACAGGGATTTTCCCTTGACAGTGAGAATTCGGCCGAAAGAGTGGAGCAGATCCAGCAGACTGCAAAATAGTGTTGCGGACCTTTGCGCGCACAGGATTGGTTGGAAGGACTCTGTGCCAAGATCGCTGCACTAGCAGAGTGACTCAGGACGAGTCACGATGATTGTGTTTGGGGCCAGTTGGGCATGGAATCCCCCCACAACAAGTTTTGGGTCTCAAAGCCCAAGTTTTGGGTCAAAGGTTTTGTAAGACTCCGTGAATTGCAGGCATAGAGCGCGAAGTATAGGATGAGTCATAAGGCTGTCCGCCCTAAAATATTGTAATGTAATGTAAAGTCGTGTTGGCCTACCCATGGTCCACAGACCATGGGATTGTATAAGTAGAGTGAGGCTCTAAGTTCTAAAAGTAGTGAAAGATAGAGGAAGTAGTGAAGGAATGGTTTAAGGTTAGAGTAGAATTCTAAGTATCTTGGGTTGTAGTAGTGGGAAGAGGCTCTGTAGCTGAGTGCATAGAGGCCTAGTAGAATCCCCAGCTAAGTGCGTGGACCACTGGAGCTGAAGGCGCAAGGCGAAGTCAAGTTTGTAATCGAGACAGAAAGCTAATAAAGAGAAGTTTATCCTAATTCTGTGCATCTATTCTTGAATCATTATTCTATTGCTATGTATTACTTTTCCTCTGTTTATTTACTGCGTGTAGTTGAGTAAATTCTTGTATGGTTAGAATATGTATATATGAAAATAATCTAAGTAATCAGCTAATAGTGCATAATTATTAAAGACTTAGGTAAATAACAAGGATTGCGCTGCAAATAGGACTACACGAAGACAACATCGTAGGGCACGAGGTGCCCACTGGTGTGCATAGCACATTAAGCGCAAAGGTTGGATAGTGTACCAATCCCAAAATATCAGACATCCCCAGGGTGTGAAAACCTAGTTCTGGAACCCTCCCATACTACTTTGGGTGAGACCTTAGTCTGCGCTCCACAGATTGTTGCCGAAAGGGCCAGTAGTACTAGTATTTGTTTGGCTAAATCAGCTCTGAACCTGGGTCGGGCCCCACTAAGCCAACAAAGGTTCAACATGAATCACCTATGAATTTTTGGCAGTGCTTCCATGATTTTTAGTTTCAAGATTTGAAGAGCCAGATGAAATTTTTCTATCGTTGGGATAGATTCAGGTATTGTCTTAAGAAATATGCCCATCCCAAGAAGAAGTTTGAACTCAATCCTCGCTCAGTATTTTTCAGTGATGGATTTGCGCAATCATAGATGGATACGATCACTGTCACAAGTGACTTTCTATCGTTCCCTCATCAAACAACTCCACCACTATAGAGTGATGGGAAAGAACAGGCACACACACCTACTCAACTTTCACATCCTCCCAACATCACTTTGCTTAATTTTCATGCAGATTTGGTTATGATCCCATCGATTTATTATATGCATTTTGTACCACAACCCCCATCTTCATACTCAAATGATTCTTTGGATGATATTGTCTTATGTTCTTCCATTTCGAACTCTACACTTGTTGTGAATGATGATCAAGCCATCGACGAAGTTGGTGTTTCACAACCAACATGCACTATCATTCATGCAGAGTATGACTGGGAGCTTCAGCATCAACACTCGGTGAAGGATGACTCCCTTATTTCTAAGCCCCCTCCATTATTTGCTAACATCTTTGGTGAACCAGCCATCCATGATTTCACATGTGTATCTTCATCCAGGGATGCACCCATTGTTGATCACTCGCAAGACACACCGGATGTCAGTCCATCATTCGAAAATGGAGAGGATAAATTATTCATTTAAAATCCACTTGACCTTTCATCTACCTTTTCCGGAAACATAGAGGATGAATTTGTTCACTTCTCATCTACCCTTCTATTTGATTTATCAAACATGAGGATGCCGATGAAAACATTGATTTTTCTGGTCATGGCTGTCGTGATCCATTTACTCTCGTATTCGATCACGATGATGATTCTATAGAAGTTGATTTTTCAAAGCCACCTGTTTATGATGATCTATCTGATGAAAAATTCGAAACACCCCAGGTTGTCTAGGCACTTTAGCTTAAGATGATGGTTATGTCAGGCCTTCGTTGTCGTGAGGTTGGTGTCACTTGTGATAAGGAAATTGTTCAATCACAAGGCTCCTCATCACTCATCTGTATGCATTGGGGATCAATCTCACACATAGATCATGCTTCCTCCACTCAAACTACAGAATCCCATCACTCATGCATTGGAGTATTATTACATTGCAAGCACACGTGAACGATGCAAGTTGTCTTTGTTTATTTCATTTGCTTGCATGTCACAATCAAGAGTATGTGTATGCTTAAAAGTTGCATGCAGTGTTGCACAACACTGTGACAAGTCCACAGACCACATGCCATTTACTTGCACTCATTTATGTCTTCGGGACACTTTGAAACATGAAGTTGTGTTTGTCTTCATTGTTATATCTTTCTTGTTTACTGTTTCACACAACCAGGTTGCTTGTGGACCAAGCCTTCACCAACATGGATCAACCAATGGGTCAGTGGCTGCATTGGAAATATCACTTAATGTGATCAGGCACATGCACCATTAGTTTAGGAGTAGGAGTAGTGTTTGCTTTCAACGTGTTTTCCTGCATGGTTCTCTGCTTTCCTGCTTTGTTTTTTTTATTGTTTTCTTGCTTGTTTGCTTACTCACTCGCTTGGCATTTATTCCTACTTTTGCTTTGCTTTGTTGCTTTTTTCTTGTTTTTGTTCAGTAGGTTAGTTTTGCATGAAACCGTGTGAAAATCTTGAAACAAGCTGGGTAAAGTATAAGAGGCCTTGTGCAGCTATCACTATTTGGATATCTATCATCTTGCCTCTATATGAAGAACTTTTTAATTTTGGTCCATGATACATCGATGGAAAATATGTATTGTTCGAAGTGAAGCTTGGTGAAAACAAAAAGGCTTGCACGCTAACTAGTATCACCTACTCTAGTCATTTGTTTTTGGGTTAACCCTTGTCAGCTCAGTCAAGTAGAGTAGGGTCAAGGGGAAAACCTTAACAGGCACATCATAGGTATATAATAAATTACTTATATGAAAGAACAACCTCTTCTTCTCTCAATAAGTCAGGATCCCTCTTCCGCCCCTGAAATGAATAAGTGTTATGCAAAGGTATGAAAAATGAAAAAAGTGAAAAGTGAAAAATTTCAAAATGAAAAATGAATAAGGCAAAAGAAGAGAACGAATTCCTATGCAGAGAGATGATGCAAGTAACTCCACCAGGGTACTGACCAGCCTCATTGTTTTGGAGAATTTGGTATCTACGAATAAATATTAATTCCCTAGATAAGTAGATGTATCTAGAACAACAGTTTAAAGTGTTTTAGAATTTTCCTATAAGCAATAGATAAGATGAGAAGATGAGAAGATATACTTGTAGTTTTGTTTTCCTCTCATCTCCCTTATATCGATCCTATCGCTTCTTCCCATACTTAATATTCTTGAGAAGTACCTGTAAACACAACAAAAAACAAAGAATTGATCAAAGCACATGATCTATTGAATATAAGTGAAAGGAATCAGATACAATTCACACATATAATCTTTATGAAACAATACAAACATATGGAAGAAAGGTTCAAACACTTTATTAGATAGAAGAAGGAATTACAACCATTGGTGTCTGATTCAAAGCCATTCCTTCAACATGGATCCCATCCACATCACATCAAAAGCATGAAAAACTTATAGCATTGCAATACTTGCTTCAAAGCCAAATCTCATAGCAGCATTATCTCCTTACAATTCAACATAATCTAGCCCCTTGATCACTTAGATGAGTGGTCAATTTATAGGAAGATGAATGAGGTTTTGTCATAAATGGTGGCATTGAATGGCCTTCCATACTTAGAATTAGTTCCATGGAGGAAGGGATGAGAGGAT
>APFE031544434.1:229216-266530 GCA_000404065.3 Pinus taeda
GAACTATACTACTCTTCTCTGATTCGAAAAATTATGGTATCGCTAATCTTATCTTTGTTTTAAACCAAGAAGGGATAGAGGAGGCTATGCTTATTCGCATGGTAAGCGGAGATACCAAAGTTATCTGCATGATGAATCAATACTCCCCTGAAGAACTAGACCATACACAAAAGAATCAACCTAGATAGAGAAGCTAGAGTTCTACCAGTGTGTCGCCAAGTGTTGTCACTGTGATAAACACCCTCTAAAATTTTTCCAATACTTGAATTTTGGAGCCTACTATGGATCTTGTGATTGTTCGCTCCATAGTCACTTCTCGGTTGGTCAATGCTTTGTTAAGCCTTCAAGCCTTCTTTTGGATAGTATGTGTCGAAGTCACCTTCTCGCACATGCTTTGTCCATAATGCAACCATGAAAGCATTCCTTAACACAAGCTTGAATAGGCATGGTAGAGTCCACTAAGATATTTCCTATGTAATTTTCAACCCATGTTTCTAGTCAATGTGCACATCAATGATAGTTCATCACTTTGTTTGTGATCATACTTCTTTCTCAGTGAGTTGCTTCAATTGTTGCCTTTTGTGCACTTTCGTCTTCACAAGTGTCGTTTTCATGCTTAGGTTTGTAGTTTTTATTTCCATTCACCTTAATTGGTTTCCTTTTCATGTTAGTTGCACTCTAGCATGTGTTTCCTTCACTATAATTTGCATATCACAAGTGTCATTCACACTTTTCTCTTCATATAATAAACATTGGCTTTGGGCATGTAGAGTGACACAGCACACGAAAGATATTTTTGGTGTGTTTCAAGGGGTAATATTTGTTTTAATGACTTGTAATTACCATGTAAACATGTATCACACCCATTTCCAAATTTTTAAGCATTGTTGCACAAGTGTCATCACGGTCGTTGCAAAGTGTATATTTGGTGTCCCACTTGTCATTGCAAAGTTGTCACACTAAAGTAAATTTGTTGTTCATTTGTTCTAGATGATCTATGTTATGTCATAAAAAATTCTAAGTGTGTGATCATAGTCAAGTCCCATTAATGTTCACATTAGCTTCATCAATCCCACACTTAGCCAAATTCAGAAGAAAAAAAATATCCAACTAAGAAACTTAGCCTGATCTGACCATCCTCAAGTGCTCATTGCACAATCTCAACCCTCAATATGCAAACCTACCTCTTGACGCTATGAGATGTGTAGTACAGGCCTCCTAGGACTACACAATGCATAGTTTTAATGATCAATCTTAGACCTTGACCTCAAAAAATTCACAATCATGCCCTTTAGCCAAGCCTAAACTGCGCATTGTGCAGTCTCATTCTTCAAGCCTAAGCCTTGAGCTATTGAACTGTGAAATTGCGCAATCACCTGGCCTCCCTTCCTCCCAAAACTGCACAGTGGGAAACTCAAGGATAAATCCTCCAACCTGAGTCCTTGAGTCCCTCAACTACGCAATTCCTCTGGACAATCCTCTAGAAATACACATTACGCAGTCTCAAGGCTCGAGCTTCCAGACTGAGTCCTTGAGTCCCTCAATGGCACAATGCCTTGGCCTTTATCCTCCCAGAACTATGAAGTGAACATATTCAACCCTCAATCCCTAGCCTTGAACTCTTAAGACTATCAAATGTGCAATCTCTTGAACCTAGCCATCCTGAACTGTGCATTACATAGTCTCAAGCCTCATTACCAGACCTTTTCCTATAGAACTATCTAATCCCTTAGCTAGTCACTCAACCAGTCACTAGTTCTATACCTAATAGGTGAGTTCATGAAACACGTTAGGTTAGGGATTTTTTTTATTGATGTCAGATTTTCATGAATGGAATTTAGTTGCAGGTACTCTATCTTATCATGACAGGATGATGAGGGAGGAAAAGCAGAAGTGGACGATGCTATAAGACACATATAGAGCTAAAGAAATAAGATGATCATCAGGCGAGAATATCAAGGAACACTAGATTGCAATAGAAGATCAAATATCAGGACCACATGAAGACTCCATTTGATTCACAACCTTTTGGAGGGTGGACATGAAGGACAAAGCATATCTATCATGAAGATGAAGCATTGCATATCTCTTATTGATGACAAAGGAGCAATAAGAATGGATTTACATTGGCATCTCATCAAGAAATCCTTGTCAATCGTGTCATGCCATATCATGTCATGAGTTGTCATATGCCACATCATTTTGTGGATTATGTAATTTCTATTCGAAAATGTATTGTAAAGTGGAATTCCAAATGACATGTACAGAAGATGAAGAGCCATGTAAAGTTGAAAAGTCATAGGAAGTCAAATAGCCATGAGTGTAGTAAGAGTCATAAGGGAGGTGAAACATCACCCCATTGGTTATGTATACACCCTCATTGTATGATAAATGGAATTTTCACCTTGGCTTCTCCATAATGCATCAAAGAGGAAGAGTTTGTACTTTTGGGGAGTAAGTCGTGGCGCCAATACTCCATTATTGGAGCTAGTGATGCTAGTTGTATTCATATAACTTGGAAGTTTTACTTAATACTTTAAGCTTGATGGTCAACACGATTTCATGAATGGATTGTGAATATTTGTCAGATTTCTCTACAAATAGTTATGATTCATGTTTACTTTCACCTGCACTAAATTAGTTAAACTATTTCAGCTATTTTAGTGATTATCTAGTTGAATATGCGTTGTAATGGTTGTAACAATCCTTGCATCTATGTGGACTATTCTTCTTAATGCTAGGAGCTTATCATTTCATTGTGTGTGACTCTACTAGGGAGGTATTATTACGTCTCTCTTAGAGGCTCATCTTTCGTCTTTCCACAAAAGAATAACCTAGATACACCTATAATTGAACATTCACCAGGCATATTTACTTTCTTTTAGCAAAGGAACATATACACTTCTCTCACTTGCTGACAGTTAAAGGCAAGGAAAATCTATAAGAAAATATGGCAACCAGACTCATACTCCAGATGGGGATCCTATTCCAAATGGTGTGAGGTCTAATTGGGACTTCACATTGGGAAGACCCCCTTGGTTGATGGATTCCCACTACCGTCAACAGGCACTATCTTTGTGCATGGGGTAAGCAGGGAAGTCAAGGTAATATAAATGAAGAATCAATACTCCCTAAAGAACTAGACCCTATACAAAAGAATTAACCAAGGAAAAGAAGCTATAATTCTACGAGTGTGTTTCCAAGTGTTGTAGCGACTACAACACCCTCCAAAATTTTGGCATACATCTAATTTTGGAGCCTACTTTGTCTTTGTATGTTGTCTTTGTAAACATTGACTATCATAATACATGGTTTCTCTACTTATTCTTATTCCTTTGGGAGAAAAATCAAGTATCATCTCCTAGTATTGGAAAGTGTCGCACATTTTGTAAATGTGGTTTTAGCTTGTTTCAAGGGTTAGTCTTCATATTAATTGGTTTTTCTTACCATGTAAATATGTATAGTACTCATTCTAAAAGTTTTAAGCGCTGTCACACAAGTTTTGTCACTATCATTGCAAGGTGTTCGTGTCGCACTTAGTGCAAACCATTGCAAAGTTGTCACATTCAGGAAAAGTATCTTGTACATGTGTTGTATGTGTTCTGTCATTGTCTCCAAAAGTAATATAAGTGTTTGATCATGTTCAAGTATTTCTTTTGTTTAGATCCATCTCATTGATCCAACACTTACTCAAAACTGGGAAAACTCCCTAATCGGGCCACTTAGCCTAACCATCACAAAAGTTTTGTCACTATCATTGAAAAGTGTTTGTGTCACACTTAGTGCAAGCCATTGCAAAGTTGTCACATTCAGGAAAAGTATCTTGTACATGTGTTCTATGTGTTCCGTCATTGTGTCCTAAAGTAATATAAGTGTTTGATCATGTTCAAGTATTTCTTTTTTTTAGATCCATCTCATTGATCCAACACTTATTCAAAACTGGGAAAACTCCCTAATTAGACCACTTAGCCTCTTTCAACCATCTTGAACTATGCATTGTGTAGTCTTAGTCCTATAGCAAGAAACTTACCTCTTGAAGCTATGCAATGTGCGATCTCTGCCTCCTTAACTTTGCACTGTGAAATTTTAGTGCTCAAGCCCATCCTCTGAGCTCCAAAATTGTGTAATCCTTATCTCCAACCCAGTCTGAACTATCCATTGCACAATCTCAATCCTTAATCCTCAACTTTGAGCTCCTGAAATATGCAACTACGTAGCCACTTTCCCTATTCTCCTCGAGTTCCTCAAATGTGTAGTTGACATGATTGGCTGAGCCTAAACTATAAATTTTGCAGTCTCAAGGCTTATCCCTTGACCCTGACATCTTGAGTTGCACAACTGCACAATCCATGAGCCTGATTCCCACCCTGTCTCCTGGTTCTATCTCATTTAATGGATTGTTATCCATCATGTTAGATTAGGGTATTTTCGGGCTTATGTCATCTTATCATGAGTGGATTAATTTTTTAGGTGTTTAATCATGCTATCACAGGATGATGATGAAGAGTATGTAGAAGGAGCCCTTACTAGAAAATATTTTCAAAGCTACAAGAACAAGTTAAGCAATCCAGAGAAGACAAAGGAACATAAGCTGTGACAATAGTTGGAGATAAAATATCACATTAAATACTCCTTATCCTCAAGCCTTATGGAGGAATAACAATACCATGTTCCATCCATTATGAAGACACAAAAGAAAGCAACACCAAATATTGGCTTGACATTTTCATGTCATGATGTAGTCAATGTCATCAGTGTCATGTCATGCCATCTCATGAGTCACCATGTGCCACATCATGTTATGGATTATGTAAATTCTATAGTGAAAAATTCAATTGTAAAATGGGAGTCCAAGAGCCATCTATGTAATATGAAAATTCATGTAGGAATTCAAAAGGTCATAAGAAGTCAAAAAATCATTAGGGTAGTCTAAGAGTCACAAGGGAGATAATTGATCACCATTTATTATATATACACCCGCATTGTTCATGTCATGGATTTTTCACCTTGGCTCCTCCTACGAGGAATTAGAGAAGAAGATATTCTTTTGGAGGAGCAAGTCATTTCTCTAAAGCTCCACTACTGAGGCCAGTGGTGTTCACCTCCTTGATGTATCTTGGAACTTATACTTAATTCAAAAGCTCACTAAGTGCTATAGTGCTATTTACCGCTCCTGGTATTTGTGATGCTTGGTTCATGGCCTAGGGCAACCACTCCTTCCAGACTTGGTCCAAATAAATAAAACACAGTGTTTTATTCCCTTTATGCTACTTTTCCCTGAGATAAAAGCATGGACACATGGGTCAGTCAATACCCAACCTGCGTATATGTATTAAAACACTTAAAAAAAATATAATTCTTTAATTATGGGCGGAGTTCATGGGTTTTACCTGTTGATTACCTCCTAGTTCCTGTGGCCCAACTATTTCCCAACTAAAAAGTTAATTGGAAGAGGTATTAATACACCTCTATGTGAAGGCCTTAGAGGAGAAGAGATAGAGTTATTATACTGAGATTATCCCTGATTGAGTCTGATGAATCCATGTGCCTCTTTCACTTCCCCAGGATTCAGGTTCACCAATGTTTCCTTGATTATAAATATTCTCCCTCTTGCTTGAGATATCATGGTGTTGGTTATAGAACAAGATTGTTGAAGGCTAGGATAGGACGAAACCGGAGGATGGTTCCACTTGGAGCCGGAAGAAGAAGACTCAGGTGAATTCTCTCGATGTTATTTATAGCTTACTACAATAAAATAAATGTTGTCTTATTTCCAAAATGAACTATTTTTATGCATCAGATTATGTTGTAATTCATATATGAATGTTGTTTTGATGTATGATCAATCATTTCTTTATATGATATAAAGTCAATTTCGTGAATATGCTTTACTTCTATACTGCTATGTATGTTCGAATTGAATGATTTCTAGGTTTGAAGAACATCGATAGTTGCAGAGGGCATAAACCCTGCGAGACCTACTCAAATGAAGGAAATCCAGTTATGGCCAATCTTACGTAGTTTTATTATATAAGAATTTTTCCAGAGTTGTATGAGTGTTTCTTTTTGTAGTTTTCTTCTACTCTGTTGGTGTCTAACCCAAAGCCCTAGGGTACTTATTCCCAAAACTGAATTGTCGACTCCACTGGGGATAAAAATATTGGTATTCCTAGTTTGGGTTGTTCAGTGTCAATCAGGGCTCACTCTTTGGTTTCCTTGTTGTTATAGTCTTATTTGGTCTACTAGAGTCTCAGACCTTAAGTATGATCTTTTGGCTCTCGCTTTGTTTTCTATTTTTCTTGTAAAGCTTTGTATACGCCTTTTAATCTGTTTAGAGTTGCGTACATATGCTTGTTTCTGTGAAGTGAACTTGTGTATACACGAGTTTCCTGTGTCAGAAGTGCGTGTACACACCTTTGTGTTTGAACATAGTCGTGTATGGCATTTTTTTCATTGTTTTTTCAAATCTCTCTACCTGGATAGATTTGTTGCATGGTCTTTCTAGTCTCTATGTGGTCAATTTCCGTCTGAAGAATTTAATTATTTTGCAAGCTTACTATTTCGAAGTCTCTTCCTCATTGAAAAGATTTGGCCTAGGTTTGCTTTTTGAGCAAGATTGTAATTGGTGTTTTGTCACACAAGACATCATTTAGAACTTCTTGATTGTTCTAGTCCTCCATAACGGGAGATTGTTTTCAGTTTCAGTGTCAAGCTCAGTTTTGGAGTCTACTTGTTTTGATTTCCTTTGTTTTGTGGCCTTATAGATTTTCTTGATTTTTGAAAGTCTTTTTGAGGAATTTGGAGGTATTTCTTTCCTAGCTTCTTGGTCAGTTTGTCAAACCCGTTGCTGCTATTTTGGTTGTTTGGTACAAGTTGAATTTTTTTTGCTCAAGCTTTCATTCATTTTCAAGTTTGTAACTTGCAATGACTCCTTGTGCTATTTTTTCGATCTTTGAGTATTAGTAACATTTTGAGTGATTTCAAAAAGTTGTTTTAGTTGTTTGTTGAAAAAGAAAAGATCTCAAAAAACTTTGTTTTTGTTTTCTTTTGCCAAGTTTGATTTTGGTTTCTTTTGGTTATTTAAAGTGAATTGTGATCTTTTACAATTTGTCCTTCTTGTTTGGAGAGAATTTTGTGTTCAAAATTTGTATCCTCTTCAATACTTATGTTGGCCCATTGATAGTTATAAATGATTGCTTTTGCAAGTTTTTATAGTGATTTATGATATTGCATCTCCATTATATCTTGCATTAGGGTAGTTTGCATTGCTAAAGCATTCATAGTATTTTAGTTTTTGGGTGCGTGAAGTGTGTTTCAAGAAAAGAAGAAGAAAATTATTTTGCTTTATATAAGTCTCATAGAACCCATGTAGATATCTCTTTTCATCGAAGAAAAAATGATTGCATTCATGTAGTTAATTTTTCATTGATTTATTTTGCATCATACAAACACCATTGGTTTCACTTCCATCAATACTTTGAATTAAAGAACAACCATTAAAATCAAGCGATTAATTAAAATAAACGAGAACTTTTGTATTTTCATCAAAATACACCAACAAGTTTAGGTTTATTAGGGCCTTGGATTAGGCGAGAGGAGAGTTAACTCTCCAAGGCTGCTCTAAATTACAAAACATAGATGTTTGATTAATGAGCGAGATCGAATAGCGTTAGGAAGACCCGGAAAGCTCCATAACTGGGAGTAAAGCATGAGGGTGAGTGAAGATAAGGACGAGAGATGCCCCCTCTCTTACTTGTCGGATCCTACCTCACAACTATTCCACCTGACTTCTGATATGAGTTGGTGACCATAGTTTCCTATCTTAGGGACCACATAGGTGGCTATGGAGGGGAATCCCGTGGTAGCTGAGGTTGACATTGTATCATGTTCAGTATTACTTCTGGAGGGCACCCTTGTGAAGCTTGGGGGATTGCACCGGAAGGTTGTTGTCTAGAGGTCAATGTAACTACCTCCAATACCTTCGCTAGTAGGCCTAGGGCTAATTACCCCAATCTATTTTTGGAAGGCCCTTATTATTAAATTTCTTATATTTTGGTGTCTGGTCCTAATCACCCAGAGCATAAATACTCAAGAGTAGTTCGATTGCTGATATCTTTAGGGACTTTTTAGTGAGTGTTCTTTGCTCCTAGTCAGCCTAACTTTATAATTTTTTGAGTCTTTAATTAGATGTTTTAAATAATTCAAAGTGGTTGATTGACTATTTCAATAGCTAGGAGACTTCGTGGGCTATCACCTATGTGTCCTGAGCCTTCTCCTAGAAGGCGTAGGAGTGATTCTACCAGTGGTTTTCAACTAGTGGCAGTAGGCGCATTGGAGATTGATCATTCGCTTGGGGAATTAGTTCACAAGATATAACTAAAACCAGTACAGAGTTAGAGAGGAACACGCCAGTTTTTTTTCAAGTACTCTTTCAGTCGGAAATAATATCAAAGTTTAAGAGCTTTCAGAGTAAGTTATGTCTCCAAATTCCCCTGTTCCTCTTGATCATCTAGACATTTTCTTATATGTTGGAACTCCGACTCATAGGCCTTCGAGCCTAGGTTTACATACATCTATTCCTTAGATTACCACTGTGGGAAGTGTTAGCTTCCTATACCAATAGGCTTCATTTTTCATGATTGACTGGAAAAGTGCCAAATATGTTCATCCTTTCCATGTTGCAAAGGTTCCATATTTTGTAGAATTTCGCTATGTACAGGCAGTTGAATCTTGCCATAGTTGATGAATAGCCAGACAGTCTAATCCTGGCTAGATCATGTTTGAATTTACTTGTCTTAAAATAGAGAATAAAGGCCTGTACAAACAGTTCAAGCTTGGCAGACAGTAGTTAGGTAGAGAAGCAAAGGGTCTCAACAGCTTAATCTGAGCCCTGGAAGAGATAAGGGTAGACTTAGATAGGAGGGTAGCTAAAAGAAAAGAGAAGAGTCAGGGTTTGCTATTTCAAATGCATCCAATGAAAATGAAGAAAAAATGTTAGGTGTACTAGGCTGGGTAGGCAGTTTTGATGTTGCAGAAGTAGGCTTATGAGCAATTTGGTCCTATTGCAATAGGTTTCATCTCATAAATATCATAAGGTGCTATGGAAAGGTGGTTACAAAATAAAGGGAGCATGACTAATTTCCCTCCTCATTTTTCGAAATAACACTTACTAACATCCCCCCAAGCACAATGAGATCTTCTCACTTCCCTTAGTCCACTTCATTTCATGGAAAAAACTAAGTGAAACTGTGTTTTCACCTAAGCAAAACAAGCCAAATTTCTTGTGTAAAATGTTTCTATTCCATTTTGACAAGTTTCCTAAACTTCATAAGTTGATATCCTTTCATTCCCCCCATGCCTAAGTTTCCATTCTATAAACTTAGCCTTCATCCATACATATCCATTCCACATAGTCATATTAACCTAATAACACTATTATATAGCTCCTATGTGAATATTTCCCCTCCCTTACTATGTAAAAATACACAAAATCCCTAAATATCTAATACCCCAACCTTTGGCTAACTATAAGCTATATTTCAAATTTTTGTCAGGAGTTAGTGGTCCACCCAGGGCCAATAACAACCCTCCACATGCCCCATCGAGACTTGTTTAGCTTCTGGCTAAATAAATAGCCAAACCTGCATATTTTACCCCCAAAACCCATTTAACCAAAGTCTGAAATAAACCCCACAAAACATTACAAAAAAAAATATATTACAGCGGGTCCCCCACTGATAAACCACCGCTACCTCCATCACCTGCCAACCATCCAATCATCACTGACAGATCCAACGACTGTCGGCAATATCAGAAGCCCTCATATGCCGAACGATAGCGTCCATGGGATGGGTGGTATTTCTGTCGTACCGAGGATGCGTGTCAGGCGCCTAGTGTGTTCGGAGCCCCCTCCTCCAAAACCACTTCCCTCCAAAGGCGGTGCGGGGAATACCACTTACCACTCTACCGCCTCCCCACTGATGTCATGGCTACGTCATCTGATGACATCACCCTCATTGTCGCCCGTCTATTTGCTGACATCACCTGACATGTCACCCACCATGTCACCTGCCACATCACCTACCATGTCATCATCCGTACCCCGCTACACGACAAAATTACGTCATGCTGACATCATTAGACAAAAGTGCACCAAAACCTGCCAAAGTAAAAAATTCAGGTAAAAAGGGGTGAAAATGTTATTTTTACCCATTTGTCTTTGTTTTCTCTACGCGACCTGTGCATACTAATTTATGTCCAAAAGAGCATTTTCACCATACAGTCTACCACCCAACAATTTTTACTCCATAGCTCGGCTCCTCGACTCCTCTGGTCACCTGCAAATCGACCGTTCCACCATAAAAATAGGTATTTACACAAATCTACTCCCGAACCCTGTTTTTTATTGGTTTTCATTGTAAAATTGCCCACAGAACCAAGAATTTGAAGAAAAAACATTGTGTTACCCACCATAACCTCTCTCTTGCCAAAAATTCACCATAAATCCGCGCACTGAGCTAAAATTGAGCTCCTTCGGCCCTGCAAATTCTCCAAGAAACCCTTAAAACTGCCTTTTTCCCACAATTGTCACCCATTGTGCCAAGTTCTGTATTTTCATCTGACTTCTGTACACAAAGCTAAATTCAAGCCAACAAACTAGTTTCAACGGTGAAATTCTCGGAGAAAATCCACATAGCCAAAAAATTCCAATTTCAAAAAGCAAAAGAATTGAGCTATGGAAGGTCGAGGAGCCTTGAACATCACTCCTCTCAATGCACCCCACAAAGAATTGGAACATCTGCCCTTAGCTGATAAAAGACTATCTAATCCAAGACTTAGTAGGCTACCAAAACCATCTGCAAGCATTCTGTGAGCTCAAAAATAGTTACCTAAGCCAAAATGATGTTTATTGCATATGGGAATCAAATTTACCCATATACTACCTCCCCTCTATCAATATTTTCCCTGAGATAATTCACCTCTGCTGTGAGAACTATGAGCCAACTAAAAGGGCAGTTAAGACTCCATCTGGAACTACCCTCTTTCATATTACTCCCGACTCCATAAATCAAATGTTGAACTTCAAACCAACCCAGCTCCAGTTTCCTCTTACTATGAAATTCTTGCTTGATGAAGGTCCCAAACTCTCCAGCTCAGAGATAACCAGAATTGCCCAAATATTTATGAGAGCAGATCACCAGCCTAAGGAGCCACCTCCTTTTCACTATGCATCTTTCAATGAAGTGGGTAGATTAGTTGTTGATATGATATCTTTTGTTCTTGGGTTCAATACAAGTGAACATATTGATGAAACTATATTGGTTTTAATGTCTATATTTACCCCAGGGCAGCCCCCTGCTGTCAAATACAAATATGCCAAATTTATTGCCAACAAGATATATGACCAATTGTTGAATCTAGACAGGGAGGGAATATTTAAATATTCATCCTATATCTATCATCTGTTCTTATATTATTAGCCAGATATTTTCCAGTTCGCCATTAGAATATTGGACCATAAAGGGGAAAAGAGGTCAGTGATTTTTTGGACCTCAATCTTTCATGAAGTCCGCAACTCTCCCTCCTCTTGTTGTGAGTTTATTGATATGTTTGTATACCCAGTCTCTTCTCTCCTGATGAGAACTCCTCCTCCTAGACTGACATATGATATAAAGAAAATAGTACAGCTCTCCAAAAACTATAAAATAGGTCACTGGTACTTTTAACAGAATCACACTATCCTCAGGATATATGGCCGTGAGTTATGCCCCTACAGGCTGCCAAGATATGTGCCAATGAGACTGTTTGCCTTGGAATATTTCAGGCAATTCATCAATTCAGATTTGACTCACTTCCATAGCACAAAGAAAAAGGCCCAATTGAAACTGAGAGACCAGTTAGGCCCCTATGTCATGAACAAGAAAGAGGGATGGAAGGATGGTGATGAAATATTGGGTCAAACACTCAGACTCAAGAGAACCTTTTGGTGGGTACCCTATGACCCAAACGGCTTTATCAATGCAAGAAGGATAAAATATAGGCTGGCACCCTATGAACATTGCAGCATCCCTAAAATAGAATAGTTTTCCAACCAAGATGAGTGGGTGGAGGGAACACTAGTTGAAGAGCTCACTGAGGAAGAGAAGATGGAACAAACTATGAAAAATCTGGAAAAAACTCTTGACTTAGATTCTTTTGGGCAAGTGTCCTTCAAAATACCACATCAAACTGGGAAAGGCTCATCAGCTGCTACAAATTCACAACAAGTTGCCCAAGAAAGGACTACACCAACAGCTGGTACAACAAAGGGCAAGGAGATACTAGTTACAGAGCAAGAAACAATGGAAGAACAACCAACTACCTCAAAGGAACACAGTCAAGGGCAAGCCCCTTCACTACAGGCAGAAGCACTAGAAGTACCGGCACTATAGACTTCTCTTCCTGAGGAAAGAAGTAATAAAAGAGACCGAGAAGAGACCACGCCTACAAGTGGGTCAATAGAACAACAAGAGGCCAAAAGACAAAGGGTAGATCCTCTACCTAAAGAGGACATTGTGGAAGAAATCACAGAAAGCACAAGAGGAGAGAGGGCCATCAGCCAACAAACATCCACTAGCTCTCACAGACAAGAAGTGGAGAGGTAGCATGGGATGGAAGTTTCCTCCTCAAGCTCACAAACTAAGAAACGATTTGATACCAAACAAACATTTGTGGAGATTAAGGCCCAAAATGAGTCATTGAGAATTCAGCTGTATGATCAATTTCTCAAAATGATGCCCTCCAAACAACAAATACTAATGGCAACTTATGACATTAAGGAGGAGAAGATGATTTTAACTCATTTTAAGCCTAAGGTACAACAACCACAGTCTGCAGCTGACTACATAAGGACCAATCTAGAGGTCCTTGCGAAAGATATACACCCAATGGATCAAATAGAATTGCATAAACAAACAGGTGAAATGGTCTATGCTACATTGGCAAACAAAGTAATGTTGGCCCGCCAATTGAAAGAATCATTAAGTAACACATCTGCCAAACTGGATTTGGAGAAGATCTCTTCTTTAGCCAAAGACAACAGAATAAAGACTCTAGAAGAGATAATTATTGAGATGGGACATGATCCCAAGGATACAAAGGGCATCAAAGCACTGATAAAGAAGAAGGAGGAAGATATTGTTGCACTTAGAAAGCAATTGAAGCTGCCTGTCACCATGCATCCACAAACAATAGAACTCGCACAAGAAAAAGCAGAAGAGGATGTAATGGATCTGCTAATGAGGATGAATCAAAGGCTAATTCAAACAGAGCAAGAGTTGGAGAAAACATTGCAAGCCAAGTAGGGAGAGTCAACCACCGAGCCATCTAAAATATAGCTCCAACAATTATCTCTGCTCCCCCCTCAGTCACAGCAACAATCCCTCCCACTGAGCCGACATCAAGAACAGGTACAGCAGCTACATATGCTTCAACAACAACAACAATAGAGCCAGAGACCAGCATGAGGATGGAAGAAATGATGAAAGTAGTAAAAGAGCTAGAAGATCAAATGTTAGAGCTCAAAGAGGCAAAGTAAAAACTAGCCAAACTAGAGGTGAGCTATGACAAGTCAAAAATAATAGTGGTAGAGAAAACCAGAGAGGTGAAGGCCTTGGAGAACAAGGTGAAATCATTGGAAAATGATCTCACCTTGCATAAACCTCTAGCAGACATTAAAATGATTTTGTGGACCAAGATTGGCTAGTCTATTACCGACCAATGGAAATCAATTCAAACAATCCATGAACAAATTGAATTGATAGAAAGGGCCCAAGTGGAAACTCAAAGGGCCACGGCATCATTGGGAAACATGCCTGAGCAGGCCAATAGATTGATCCATTTTTTGAATACCCATACTAAAGAACAACTAGCAGCTTCGGAGATCACGGACATGACATGCACCATTTTGACAGTAAAAAAGGTGCTAACAATAAGAAATTTTGTACAGTCTTTGGAAAGGAAGTGGCACGAAATGCAGATGGAGATTAATGCCTTCACAGAGAAATTCACAGTCTTGCAGCAGAAGGGTCTACCCAGTTTACTAACCAAAAATCAAAGACTGTTATCACATCAACAATATGCTCACAGGGTAAACACTTATGTCATAAATCAAATCACTACATCATCAAGCACTTCAGAAGACACAGGACCTCCCTCCGGATAGAGTTTATATGACAAATTGGAAAATTTGTTTTATATAGAACATGAAATAAATCATCTTTTTGAAGTCAAGCCCAATTTTTACAGTTATACTAAGGCTGATGAAACACTTGTAAAAATACAAAGATATCAATTGCAAACAGACCAGTGGTGGCAGAGTATGCTGAAAATTTTACCTAGGTGATTTGGGGGTTTCTATTTATCTACACTTGGTAAAATAACAAGACACGTGGTAGATATAATAAAGATGAACACAATAGAGGAAGGAGATCAAGCGAGGATCAAGATGCATTAAAGCTAAATCAAAAGTAGGTGAAAGAATTAGGACAACAATGCAGGAATGCAAAGTAAAGACACAACTACTAGCTGACTTCCTAAATTGAAAAGTAAAAAATATCTTGTCAGTTAAAGCAACCAGCACAGCCACAATTACTCCTACATTTATTTATGCATTTATTCCTTTTTTAGAGTAGGTGAAGGAAGTTATTGCTTCATATCTTATCCACAAGATATTTTGTAACTCTCTTTTTGTATAAATACCTCCCCAAGGAATGTATTCGGGGTTGGTGATTTTCCTCTTTGGACCACGCTGTAACTCTGATATCTTTTAGTACAAAGGTTGTTGAAGTGCATTACTGCTAGACAGTCTGAATGTGGATTTGATGTTCTGGGCTCTGCTACAGAATTCCTGTGTCTTTCTATGGATCAATAAGTAGTTCTAATATGTGTTTTGTGTTTTCTATGTTTGTAAATTTCATATATGCTTCATAATCTTAGCAACAGGAAAAAAGAATAGCCCAGAACTTGTTTGAATACACTCTGTATTCAATTCCTGCTATTATTTACATTTTCTTTAGAATTAGGATAAACAGAAATTCTTAAATGCTTATATTCCCACTGATTCTTTCACTTTGAAGATTGCCAAGGAATTCTTTACTGCTCCTTCATAATATTCATGCACTTTCCCTCTGCCATCACGATGAAGGATTCTTGACTGCCCTTCACCCACTCGCTTACATTCCATTAATTTCTAGATTTCCATATTGTTCCATAATTGATTATCTTGCTCTGTAGTATTTCCCTTTATCAGAGAAACACACTCAGTAGTCCATCTTCATAGACTCCATTTGCCCAATGGAATAAACTGTTTTCAGATTTCCATCCCAGTTCTGTTTAAAATCACCATCCAAACAAACTTAAAACAAAACCCTGCACATCATAACTAGCATAAAATACTTCAAAAAATAAAGTTAAATTATAAAGAGAGAGCCCTCTCTGGATGCAGTTTGGCTAGAAATTGCATCTAAAAGATTGATTAGTGGTTACCTCGGTTGTATTCCCTTTTCTCACAAGTTTTGGGGAGCAACCTAAGTGATAACAGGAAGAATGGCATCTACAACGAGTGTTGCAAGCATGAAGACTCCCATATTTGTTCAAAGGAATCCAAGGAATCCCATGAGATGGTATTCCAAAAGGGATAAATCCAAAACCAGATGCAGTAGCCTGAGAACTTCCACTCATTGATCGCCTCTACATCCATGATGAGTGGATTGACTTATTTTTAGGGTTTCCCATTTGGAGGTGGTCATATACCACATTCCAATCCAACCGTAGGGTCAATGCCTTTTTCTTTTACAAGTCAAGGTAATAACCCTTTCCAGAGTTGGACAAACCCTACGGTTAGTGGGATAGGAGTTGGGAATCATTTTTTTTGCCAACAAGGGAATGTGCCATATTCTTCAATTAATTTGTTTCAGAATTTTCCACCCTTTTCTAATGCATGGAATCGTTATCAGGGGCTATTAGCTCCTTTCAACACTTTATTAGGGGGTAACTTCACTAGTTACAGGGGATTTTCGATAGGAGTTGGTCAAACTTTGAATTTTGCTGGACCACAAGGAGCACCTTTCAGTTTAGTAGGCTCTACAAGTTACTTCGAGCAACCTTGTGTTTTTCAAAATCTAAGTCATTCTTTACAGACCTTTGGGAACCCTGCCTACTCTAGATGGAATTCCCAAGGTCCCCCATGACTTCCTTTTCTGGCCATGCTTAACTTGCTAGACTTAACTAAATTGACGAATGACCTGATTCTGTAAAATTTGGCTTGGCCTCCAGTCCCAGCTAAGCTTACCTTGGATATACCAAAATTCAAAGGGAAGAGTGGTGAAGACCCGGGAGACCATGTGATCATATTTCACTTATGGTGCTCATCCAACTCCCTGATAGATGATTCAATCAAGTTGAGGTTATTTCACAACACACTAACCAGAAATGCAGCCAAATGGTATATAGAGTTGCTAGGGGTCACCTATACTTCTTTCTGTGATTTGGTTAATATATTTTTGAACCATTTTTAGTTGCATGTCTGATATGAAGCTGGAATTGAACTTCAGGCTAATTTCGATTAAGACACCGCAAATCACATTTCAGATCACATTCAGGAATGGAGAAGTAGGAAAAGTCTTATTAAAATTGAAATCCCACCAGAGTTCCTTATCAAATGGTTTCTCAAATCTTGACAACCTGAGATCTCAAAGGATGTGTCTCTTTCTAGTGTTTATTCGAAAGAGTAGGCCATTTTACAAGCCCAACAATTGGAACTGATATATTCTCAATCTAGGACTCTTTATAAAATTCTACCTAATGCTCCTAGGTCTAAGGTCGATTTATCCAAAACAAAACCAAGCCCCCATGCCAATGGTATAGTCAGATCAATTGGTATTAATGCGGTGAACCTATTGAATCAATTACAATAGTTATCTCTACAAACTGATTCTTCTAACCAGGTAACATTGTTTGTACCTATAGCTTCCCAACATACCTCTATAAATGTCATCCAGACCTCCAACCCCAAAGGAAATCAACAATTCAATGGGAAGAAGATGGGATAAGGTAAGAAGAAGAACCAGGAAGGGAAAGGAAACACAAACAAACATGATAATGGTGCCAGTGAGGGTAGGAAAGAGTCCAAGAAAAAGGTAAAATTTCCATTCAAGTTATGCAATGGAGATCATCTGACTCACCTCTTCTCTAAGGTGCAAGATGCTCAATGCTTTTTAGTGCAACAAGGCTCCTCTAGCTCCCAAGCTGTTCTGACTAACCCTTTTCCCCAAGGGTAGCATTTACTTGTTGCCATGAATTCAAACGTTGGTACCTCCATAGGGGGCAACTAGGAAGGGTAAAATTCCTCAAATGTTTATATGATGAGCTCTCATATCGACATCGCTATGCGAGCACACGATTATGGTGAAACAGAAACATATAAGGCTAAATTTGTTCCTAAATCCACATACCCACTTCATAGTGAGCGACCCTCTATTGAGTCTATACCTTGGATACCGAAAGGTTCCGCAAAGCACTCGACTATTAACCCTAATGCTAGGGCAGCCCATAACTACTCGATTATAGAAGATATGGCTCAAAGTCCTTGTGCTATGTCCGCAATGGAGGTACTCCTGTCATGTCCTGCTCAAAGAAGTTCTTTGCTTTTGGCAATCGGTGCAGTAGATCCAAAGAATTCATTAGTGCTCACTTGGATATGTTGAATGTTGAAAAGGGACTTCCTCACCATAGGGATTTCTAGATAAAGTCCACTTACCGAAAGACCAATATTTTTCAGACAGTTACAGATGAGGGAGTTTCAACATGCGTGATGTCTATGTCATGTTGGAAGGCCATTGGATCACCTTCAGTTGTCCCTTCACTAACTCTCTTGACGTCATTTGATGGACATTCTCATAGTCTGCACGGGATTATCCTGACCTTTCCTATATGTGTTGGGGGAAAGGTAGTGAATATTGAGGTAGAAATCATCGACGTGAACTTGGATTATAATATCCTCTTAGGAAGAAATTGGATTTACGAGATGGATGCCATAGTTTCATCGTTATTCCGCATCCTCTTTTTTCCTCATGAGGAGAGGATTGTTAAAATTTATCAGTTGGATTATTCTCTAGGTGACTTCCACAACTTTGGATTCTACTGTTCCATTGGTGGAAAATCCCCATCAACCTATTAATAATTTAGGAGTTGGGGTGTACTCTTTGTTAATGGGTATTTTTTACCTTCCTGCTCCTACATCTAGAATTAATGCAATTTCATCTTCTAGGCGACCTTATCAGAAAGAGTTCTTTCGAACTCATTATTTTTAGGACCCTTGGCCCTTACCTTCATCTACCATCACATTAGATGGAGGGTAGGTTGGTGGAATGGAATTTCCCATGTCTGCAACAGAACTTATCTATCAGTCTATGATTAACTCTACAAACAACCATCCCACTCCTTTTTCACAAGAGGAGTTAGATGGCGATGTGGCTCCGGCTTGGACCCTCGATTCTACTTCAGCTCTAGATTGCTTGGATACAATCTTACCATCTGAAGAAGCAATTATGAAGGCAATGATGGGTGTGGATCGACCATGGGAAGATTTAAATCATCATTCATATTTTCTTCCTCCATTACATGAAGTTGAATCTAGGTTCTCCAATCTGTCTACTAGTGATGTTTGTACAAATCCTCTGGCTCTAGCATAATTTTCTGCCGAATTTAACATGTTAGTTATCTCATAAACTTCACTTGTAAACATCTCTAGGAATCCTAAGGTGATTGAATTTTTTTTCATCAGAGCTGATTGTTCCCTTGAAGAAATTCAAATCTACATCGACCCTTTTAAAGAGTTTGAAGATGTGTCTACTTGGTCATATGAGGAAATGCCTGGAATTGATCCATCTGTAGTCCATCATGAGATCAAGACATAAAAAAACGCCAAACCGATTTGTCAAAAACTTAGAATGATCAATCCTCGGAAAGCAGCAACTATTAAAGCTAAAGTTGAAAAGCTACTTAAGGTAGGTTTCATATACCCCGTTCCTCTAATTGAGTTGGTTTCCAACCCAATCCCAGTCGATAACAAACAAAGAACTATCCAAGTATGTATCGACTTTAGGAATTTAAATAAAGCTTGTCCAGAATACAATTACCCCATGCCTTTTATTGATCAAATTGTTAATGAATGTGCGGGTAATGAAAATTTTTCATTGATAAACAGATTCTCTGGTTACAATCAAATTAGTATTCATCCATAGGATCAACACAAGACAACCTTTATTGGTACCTCGGGTAGGTTTGCATACAAGAAGATGCCTTTTGGTCATAAAAATGCTGGAGTTACTTTTCAGCGAGCCATGTCTTATGCTTTCCGCAACATCAAACATGTTATCGAAGAATACTTGGATGACTTAGTTGCTCGTTCTCGCAAGAGAATTGATCATCCTAGCCACCTTCGGTTAGTTTTTGAGAGATGTCATTTTTACAAAATTCGGTTGAATCCAAATAAGTGTGTTTTTGTGGTCACATTTAGTCGGTTGTTAGGATTCATCATATCGACTAAATGGATTCAAGTTGATCCTTTTAAGGTTGAGGCAATAATTCAATTGCCTCCCCCATCTACCATCATCAACTTCAAAGTCTCCAAGGAAAATTTCTTAAGGAGATTTATAGCAATTTATGTCGAGATTACCAAAGGATTTATTCATTTTCTTAAGAAAGGAGTTCCATTCTAATGGGATGAATTTGCGCAACAATATTTTGATGCTTTGAAGAAAGCATTAAACTCTGCTCCATTGTTGAGTCCACCGGATTATGGCAGATATTTCCTTTTGTATCTCGCTACAGCAAAAATCAACCATCATTATGGTTCTGGTTCAGGAGGATGACACTTTCAGTGAGCATGTGATCTACTACTTGATTCAAGGCTTAGTAGGACCTAATCTACAATATTCTCCCATTGAAAAATTGGCCTTGGTGGTCATCGATGCTATCCAATAGCTTCGTCATTATATTCTGCTATGAAAAACGGTCATCTTAGCGGTTGTCAGTCCTTTTCAGTTTGTCCTCAGTAGGCGAGTGATTGGGGGAAAGTATAATAAATGGATTGTTATTTTGCAATAGTTTGATCTTGAGTTCTTGTCATCCAAATCTAAGAATTCATTAGTTTTTTCAGAATTGATTTCAAAGTGGACTTCTGAGGAAGCCATTGTTTATGAGGAAAATTTTCAAGACGAACATTTTTTCCTCATTTCTTCACAAGATCCCTGGTACAGAGATATCATTATATATCTCCAGACTTAGAAGTTTCTAGCTGCTTTCTCCAAAGATGAGCATCAAAAGTTAAGTTACCTTTCCAAAAACTATGTTATCATTGGTGATACATTATATCGCAGGGGGATTAACTCAATCCTTAGGCGTTGCTTAACTTTTGAAGAAGTTGAGTCTATACTTAATGATTACCACAATGGAGCTTGTCACAGTCATCTATGAAGGCTTGCAACAACCTAGAAAATTTTGCATGCAACCTACTTTTGGCCTTCAACTTTCAAAGACTGTATTGAAGCCATCAAACGTTGCCATCGTTGTCAAATCTATACCTGGAAAATGTGCACACATCCAGCTTCGATTTTTCCTGTCATCACTATCGGTCCATTTATGAAGTGGGGCATTGATTTTACTACTTGTAATATGCCTTCAGTAGTGAATCACAAGTACATCATTGTGGTCATAGACTAATTTACGAAGTGGGCTAAGGCCATGCATACTTACAAAAACGATAGTGAAACAACAACCTTGTTTCTCTTCAACAAGGTTATTTCACAATTTCGCATCCCAAGAGAGATTGTCACTGACCATGGTAATCACTTCCAAAATCAACTGATGACTGAATTGGCTCTCAAGTTGGGCTTCTGGCAGGAGCATTCATCTCCATATTATCCTCAGGCCAATGGGAAAGTTGAAGCCTTGAATAATTCCCTTAAGACTATCCTGCAAAGGATAATTGATAAAAATTGATCCAATTGGCACATCATGTTGTACCTGGTGCTCTGGGCATATCGAACCTCAATTAAGACTGCCACTAGTTTTACTCCTTTTCAACTAGTTTATGGGTTGGAATCTATTTTCCCTATAGAGTATGAAATTCTATCTCTTAAGCTAGTTGTAGAACTTCTTCCAGAGACGTCTAGTCTCGAAAAACACCTTGTTCATTTGGAACATCTTGATGAGTAGCGTTGAGATGCATCCATAATTAATGAAGCCCATAAGAAGAGGATTAAAACTCAATATGATAAAGTTGTTCATCCTTGGGTTTTTTCTGAAGGAGAACTTGTCTTAGTCTATGACCAAGACAAAGATGCCCTGGGGGTAGGCAAATTCAAGTCTATGTGCTATGGTCCTTTTATATTCAAGTGAGTTTTGGGAAAATGGGCTTATCAATTAATTAATTTTAAAGGGAACAAGTTGGTGGAGCCCCAAAATGGGCTCTACCTCAAGGAGTATTTTGGTTAGGCTTCAGTTGATCAATTTCTTGTTTGTATATATTGTATTTTTGTACATATTTGTCTAGAATGTTTTGATATCAACAATTTTTTTTCTGCTTTGGCAGGTATTTATGGATGATTCAATATTTTGGATTCACTGATGGTGCAACTTGGCACACTCAGAATCTTGGTTCCACAACTTGGGTGATTTATTATCCATCTGGGCAGTTGATGGTGTGAAGGGGAGTATGTATTGGCCCTGCTTCGAACAACATTGCGGAATATACTGCCATTTTTAATTTACTATATGAAGAAATATCTTACAGGATTGATTCGTTGGTAGTTTATCTAGATTCATAGCTGGTGGTGTTGCAGTTAAATAACATTTATCGGGTTCATAATCCTTATTTATATCGCCAAATTTTGAGAGTGAGAATGTTGGAATGATCATTTATTTATATCACATATGTTCACATTCCATGATCTGAGAATTCAATGGTAAACTCTATTTCTAATCAAGAATTAGATTGGCACATTAATCATTCATCTAATTAAATAACATAAAAAAATTTGAATCTGTATATATATCATAAAATCCCTTGCATATAGATAGAGTGATCAAAAAATAATATACAAAATAGGGACAAGATGCCCTCAAAATTTGGGTCCATGCCCATAATCACGTCCAATCATATATAAGTCTATCTATCGACTCAGCTCAGGATGAGTGGCTAAAATTTTAACCATCGTGTTGGCTACATGCTGAAGTATCCGAACCCAGTCCCATGGTAGCTCTACCACGTCGCACTGCATCTCTTCAGGTAGATCCTCTATGGCTATCCTAGATACCTGGTGAGTTAGTCTCACCAAGCTTCTCTAAACTTCATATAGGTATCTCTTTGTCTCAGTTGCTACCTCTTTGGCTCCTCTTCCGCGATGCCTGTGCCTCAGAAATCCATTTTGTCTCACTGGACCCACATACGAAACATGGTCTTTTTTTCAGTATTTTGTCCCATCAAAAATATTTTTTCTAAGTCCATTTCATATTAAAAAATCCAAAAAATCTTAAAAATTCACAAAAACTTAAAATTGTTACCTATGTCTCCCCATGGAGCATTTGGTGGTAACACTAAGTCTAGATCTCCTCAGAAATCCATACCGACATACGAGTAGTCGTCGACTGTGATGATCTGTTGGTCCCACCAGGTGAAAAACTCATCATCAAAAGTCATTCTAGGCATGTCCCTGCCTCCAAGGCATTTCATCAAGTCCACCTATTTACCCATTTGTGGATCTCTAGGGTTGTTGATGGACACTGATACTTTGGGACGTAGCCTAGGTACCTTCTCAAAGAAGAATGAACATAAGATAGTCCCATATCCAAAATTGTTCATTTTACCCTTCTGTATAGAGGTTAATTGGCTCTTCATGTTGGTCAGAAGAGGCGTGCACCAGTCAAACACCGTGGTAAGACATTTCACCACTAGGCTCATAGATGCTCGTGAAACCTGATGCAGGGAAGCTAACCCATTTACCCATGCAATGGTAAATAGTAAAATCCTTTACATGGGAATCTTAGTTAGAACCTCGTTTACATCGGTTGCACATGCTTCTATACTGAGTAGGCTCGAGAGTCCTCTTTAGTCCCACCATGAATGATGTGTTGAAGACACATTCTCCTTTCTTCTGCACTAATTTCTGGCCTTATACCCTAGAGGCATCTTTATGTTGAGTTGTACTACTGAATTTTGACTATTTTCACCTTTTGGCCATAAGTTGGCTTCACTTGGACTTGTGTTTAAGCCACTTACTTTACCACGTCTTCTGCAAAATCAACCATGCAATCACATAGCTTTTGCAATTTTATGCATCATTTTACCTATGGAAAGAGCATCCCTTTGAGTGTCCTTGACCAGTTTCACCTCCCTGCATTGAGCATAGGAATGTTCCCCTCCCAGGAACTAGATCATCTGTTTATATGACACTCATTCTTTCCACTGTACTATAACATTCTTTTATTCTTTTTCTAGCTTAAAGAAAAAGAGAAAAGAATTATATATTCCTTAAAGAGTAGGAATAGGACAACATTTCCATATTTTGTTGGCAGCTAGAGTCAATCATGTCACCCTTGAACAAAGCACTCAAAATAAAGTCTCTCCTCCATTTGGGCAGGATTTAGTTTGACTTAGGTGTGCCTTAACCTTGTTATTGAGTTAGTACTCCTTCGTTTGGTTACCTCTTCCAATGATATGGAGAGCTTGTTCATGCCTCTTGCATGAAAAACTTATAGAAAGTTATCATATGCTTCCATATAGTCATCATTGAGTCATGCTTTTGTTCAAGGGAAGTAAGCCTGAGTTGGGCTCTCTGTAGTGTCTCTTGACCTATTTTTTAGTCAGCCATCCTTGGTTGTCAGTTTCATGTTTGTCATCACATCAGTTATATTGGTCCTTTGCTCGTGCTGGTTTGAGAAGGTCTCTATTGACTTCTTACTGATGGGTCCTATCCTTATCGACTATGACATATTTCTCTAAGGGAAGACCTAGAGCCGCACCCTGGCCTTATTTTCATTATTGGTAGGCCACCATGTGCTCAACATCGATCAATATCATGGGTCTTTGACTGATTGGTTTCCCTTGTGTTCTACATTAGCTTTCATTATCACACATTGGGATTCGGGCAGTGCCTTGGTTTCCATTTGACCCTATTGGTGGATTCCTTGCCTCTATGTCAGGTTTTATTATTGGTTGGTTCAAAGGGTTTCTATCCTATGCTAGCTACATCTTGTGTAGGCCAGAAACATGCTTCAGTTGGGTTACTATATCTTTTTCATCATATTCCTTCCAAATTATTCGCCTACGAGTTACACTCGCACTAGATTGATGAAGGATGCCTTAATTCATTCCTTATAGTGGATCTTTTCCTATCGACTACAACTCATTTTCTCTGGGAAAAAGATCTAGAGTCCATTTGGAAGTACCTTGGGGTTTGCAGTCATCAGTGGCAGATTCCTTCACTATCGACAGTGGAAACCATCATTTTCCCCTGATTGATAGATTCATCCAGGTGTTCAACTTCAGCTCATTCATTCACACTTGTTAGATTGTACTAGGTACCTTGACTCTCATTATCATTATCGATGAGTAGTCTCGTGTTTGTTAATGGTATACATCAATGACTAGTAATCAAATGATTTCTCACTTGGTCAACCTCAGATAATTTATTCCCATTGAGTAGAAATGTATCGTGGTAGTCAATGAATACCTCGGGTTGCATCAACATCTTTTCGTTCACTTGTTAGTTACTCCTGTCGCTGCTAGTTGACAACATCCACCTTATATGTTGCAGTTATTCACAACGACATCTTATATGTTGGCATCCGAGCTGCGATGTAGTATCATTTTATTCCATCATGTTCATTTGGTACTATTGGGATCAATTTTTGACATCAATGATTATCTTCACCCTTCAGCATCATTGATCGTCTTCTTATATGTGATATTCTGACATGTACCTTTTCAATCACGATTAGATGATCCATTACGTACTTTCAGTTCCTTTATACTTGTATAGATATTGGATCCTCTTGTACTTGATATGTGGACATGCTTTACTTTCTTTGAGCATGGGTATGCTTGCCTCAAACAATGGTTTCTTTCTGATCTCTTCTGATGGCTTGGCAGGCTGAATTCTGGTGAAGTCCTTCTTAGTCTCGGCAAGATTCTTTCCATACACTTAATACATTTCAGCCATCATGTACCCCTTTTGACCTCATATATTACGGTGCATCTGTTGTAGCACCATTTACCACTCTTTGTATTTTTTATTCTTGGTTTATGGCCTAGGGCAACCCCTCCTTCCAGACTTGGTCCAAATATATAAAAAACAATGTTTTATTCCCTATACGCTACTTTTCCCTGAGATAAAAGTGTGTAAATGTAGGTCAGTCAATACCCAACCCATGTATATGTATTAAAACACTTAAAAAAATCAAATTTCCTTAATTATGGGTAGAGTTCACGAGTTTTACCTTTTGATTACCTCCTAGTGCCCCTGGCCCAGCTATTTCCCAACTAAAAAAATAATTGGGAGAGATATAAATACACCTATATGGGAAGGCCTTAGAAGTAAAGATATAGAGTTATTATACTGAGATTATCCCTAACTGAGTCTGATGAATCCCCGTGCTTCTTGCACTTCCCCAAGCTTCAAGAAACCCTTGTTTCCTTCATTATAGATATTCTCCCTCTTGCTTGAGATATCATGGTGTTCATTATGGAAGAAGATTGTTGAAGGCTGGGATAGGACTAATCGGGAGGAAGGTTCCACTTGGAGCCGGAAGAAGAAGACTCAGGTGAATTCTCTCTATGTTATTTATAGCTTACTACAATAAAAGAAATGTTGTCTTGTTTCCAAAATTAATTATATTTATGCATTATATTATGTTGTAATTCATATATGAATGCTGTTTTGATGTATGATCAATCATTTTTTTATATGATATAAATTCAATTTCATGAATATGCTTTACCTCTATACTACTATGTATGTTTGAATTGAATGATTTTTAGGTTTGAAGAACATCAGGAGTTACAGAGGGTCTAAACCTTGTGGTACCTACTCGAACGAAGGAAATCCGGGTACAGTTGCTCTTACGTAGTTTGATTATATAAGAATTTTTCCTGAGTTGTATGAGTGTTTCTTGTTACTTTTCTTCTGCTCTGTTGGGGTTCTAACCCAAATCCCTAGGGTACTTATTCCCAAAACACTAAGGCAACACAATTTTCATGCATATGTTGTAAATATTGTACGACTATTCATTGAATTTTTTCAATGTATGTTGTTTAATCTTTTGCAAGGAGATTGAATTACTTTGGAAACGTTGATACTTATCTTATTAAAGGTGTGTTTTCTGTGTTAACAATTGTTGTTGATAAGTGAACTATTTCACTGGTTGTCCAATGATTCATTCATATTTTATGCTTGTGTGTCTTTCCTAGATTAGTACTTTTACTTTTCTTTGAAAGGCTCACTTTTATATCACCCCATTTGGTAGAGGAACCTTTATACATTCCACAGTTGAATAACCATAAGGCATACCCACTTGATAATCTGAAATTACTTGTGCATTACTCTCTCATGCTGAACTTTGAAGCCAAGGTAGATTTGTATGAATATGCGAGCTGAGCCTTTATTCCAAAAGGGATCCCACACCAAATGGTTTGAAGTCTAATTGAGAATTATCGTTGGGGATATCCCCTTGCATGTTGGTAGTGTCTAGCACATTCAACAATATCATAATCTCCCCAAGTTAGAGCTTCATCTCTTATCTAGTTTTCTCCCTTATCCTTCCAAAATGGTGGACTCAAGCTTAAAGTACTTTGGCTTTCATATTAATCCCAAATGTTATGTTAATGAGGATTGGGAGAGGTTGGTGGGAAAGGTGGATTGTCATTTAAATTGTTGGTGCCATTGGTGGCTATCAAGAGTGGGTCATCTGGTGCTGATGAAATATGTCCTTGAACTCATTTCCATCTATTGCACCTCTCTAGCCTGGATCCTGAAATGCATTCAGGAAAGAATCAGGAAATTATGTTCATATTTTTTTTGGTTTGGTAAGAGTGATAAATATGTCTTTCCATGGGTCAAATGGGATTTAATTTCCAAACCAAAATAGTTGGGAGGGTAAAGACTTAAAAATATCTTTTTGTTCCCTAAGGAACTTGTTGCAAAGTGTGGATGGAGGCTTTTATCCTCTGATAGTCTATGGACCTTGTTGGTAAAAAAAATATATTGCTCCATTTTCAGAGGAATATTTGTTGAGAATCCAAAATAAACCATGATCAAACATTTCCATAATCTAGAGAGTTATCCTTAACACTTTTGATATCATTGGGAATGAGCTTGCTTAGTGTATTGGTTTTGGTGATAGGTTATGACTAGGCCTCGAACCATGGCCTAGTTGTGATCTATGGTATAGGCTACCATCTCCTCCGATTGAATGGTCCCATGATTGTGGTTTCCATTTATTGGCTCATATCACAAATCCAAATCTTTCTTATTTGTGGCATCAAGTTTGGCTTTTGATGATCGACCTAGATATTGGGGATGAGTTTAGGGAATGTTTAAACGATTACATTCAAACCCTTAGGGGTGGATACATTTGTATTATGGATAGGATAGATGAATTTGTGTAATTTTTATCTCCTATATGCATATACATATCAAAATTGGACTTTATTTCCCTCAGAGCTAATCATTTCAACCTGGAGGAGAAGTGGTGGTGGAAAGCAATATGGTGGGAAAAATGTCCGCCCAAATAAAAAATATTCATATGGTGTTTAATAATGAAAAAGGTTCCTACATAAGGGGTTCTTCGACATATAGTTATGGTGTGTCATGGATGGTGTTATCTATGACAAATTAGTACAGAAAATGTATCTCATTTATTCATGGAATGTCCTTTCTTCAGATGGTTTGGAAATTGTGTGGGGATGCTCTCGGTCACTTAGTCCCTTGGATAGGTGCTCATCTAGGAAGTGTGTGGAGCTGGTCACAAAATCTATGTTCCTTCCCATATTGCTAATGAAGGGCTAGAAATTCTTGTCCATTTTCTTCAACAAAAGAATGCTCATACTCCAAGGGTGGTTTTAGCATAATTTATTGACTATTCAAAGTTGTGGGGATGTTTTTATGGTGCATCTTGCAACAATGAACTATTATGTTAGGGTTATTTTATTCTTTATCTCTCTCCATCACACTTTTTAAAAGTCAAAATGGGGTTGGACCTAGGTTCAAACAATAAAACAAAGTTGTTGGCATGCAATAATTTTTGTTTATTTTCAAATGAATAGGGATGTTCATGCATCCATATTTTTAGGAGCTCAAAGTTGACCATCAACTGGATCATTTGCATCATAACTTGCAAGAACATTTCCTACTATCCTATTTTAGAGGAGATTATTCATATTGTTGAATCTATTAATGCTTTTCTTGTTCTCACATTTACAAGGAGAGGAAAAGCAACACTGATAACTTATCAAAAGATGATCTATATATGGAGAAACATCTTTGGACAATAATAAAGTATAATCAAGAGTGGCTTGTGGAATCCTCTTGACAAGCATAATATTTATAGTTTTTTCCTTTACAAATGTTGGTTTCACCATCTACAACCATGTTTTCTACCATGCTCTATATTTCTAATCATTATGTTTTTATATGAACTTTACAAAGTGTATTTCAACTGTATATTTTTTTTATCAACTTCAACTACTACATGTGGTCTGAGGACTATATAAGTACTTTTGGTTCCATTTTGTGGTCAATTCTTTTGTTGTTGATTATACTTGGCTAATTTTCCTACTTTAGGAATTTATGTATTTATGTATGTATCAGTCCAGTGTTATGAGGAGATGTTTTTCTTCCTACTATGCTCTATTATATGCCTTGAGTTTATAGTCTCGATATTACTAAATACACTCTGGCAATGTATATGCAAGATGTAATTTTTTTCATCTATTTATGAATGAGCTTATGTGTCTTTTTTCCTTGAAAATAAAAACATATAACCCCTACACATCTCCCCCATATTGGTTGTATTATCAATAAGTATTAGATAGAAGATAAATGTTTAACCTCCACTAAATATTCTAGAATATTCATAATAATATTGATAAATCATAGGTTGAGATTTATTTTCAAAATAGTTATTTTTTTCTTTATAATTAAGTTAAATAACTAATAATAATAATAATAATAATCAGATGAAGAAGTGTCACATGAAGTGAGTTATGGTTTTTTGGACATGTGGTATTGATAAGTCATGGTATTGGCCCATAGTATTGCAACAAAATGTATGTAAGTATTACGAGTCTCAATGATAAAGTGGCAAAAAATCTCCATAGTAAGTAATCTTGTACCATGTTTTTTTAAATGTATATGTTTAATTTAGCCATTAACTTTTTTGTAGCAACATGAAATTTATAATGAAATAAGTGTTTTGATGCTCATTATTTGATTTATATGGGTACACTAGATTAATTATTGGTAATTATTAGGTGGGTGGTAGGGATTTAACATCCACAAATATTCTAGAATATTTTTAGTAGTAAAGGTTGACATTTACCTCCAAAGTAGGTATATATATTTTTTTCTCTTTTAATTAAATTGATTAGATAAAAATAACAAAATCATATGCACCAGTGTCATATGAAATTAGTTATGGTCTTTTAGGCATGCCATATTCATAAGCCAAGGTATTAGTGCATGATATTGTAACGAAGTCTATTTACAAATTATGAGTCTCCAAAGTAAAGTGGGGGTGAATCTCCATGGTAAAGAATCTTGTCATACATTTTAAATGTATATATGTTTAATTTATATATTCATTTTTTTAATAATAATAATATAATTAACTTTTAAGATTTTTTTAAGTGTGAACAAACAAATTGAGATGTATTTTCAAGTAAGTGTTTTGATGATTATTATGGATCAATGCCTATTGGTATTGATCAACCACTTCATTTATAAAATTGGGCTAGTAAATACTGAGAAATCACAATCTCACCCAAAATTGTATGGACCATTTCTAACAAAAACATTATTAATTAAACTACACTTATTAATCATTATAGAATTTTGATAATGATTTTTATATCCATAAAATGACCTAACTGATAATAAAATCTTAATAATGATTCTTATATCCATGAAATTAACTTATTATTATTATTATTTCATCACATAATCCCTCACAAAAAGCTAAAGACCCGGGACCCTTGAAGAAATAAATGGTGTATATCTTTTTTCTTTTCTTTTACGATGTATACCTTCTGCTTTTTTTTACGATGTATACCTTTTTCTTTTTTTTTTTGGTATCCTATAGGAACCTAGTAGCCTGCTTGACACATACCTATTAGTAAACCTTTTGGGTCTACGTCTTGTCCAGCTCTCTGTAAATCGGGTCACAACCAGGGGGATTTGAACCTTGGATTTCCCAATTTTCACAATTTTACATTACTTTGATCACCATTAGAGAAATTTTTAGGTCTAAAATGGGCCTCGTAAGGAATATTATAAAATAATAGTGGAATAATAAAATAAGATTAGATTACATCATCAAATTTTATAAAAGAAGAAGAAGAAAAAACTACTATTTTCGACTCGTATTTTCAACTCATCTCCCTACAGTTTTAGTCAAATTTTGAGTGGGAGTACTCGTTAAATGAAACATTTAATTATTCATCCAAGGAGTACCTATGTTGCATACTTTAGATGGACCTTTCTACATGAAAAATGAGAAATACAAGAAAATTGTGATTGCAATAATGTTTTTTCATATATTTATCATTTTTCATTTAGTAGTGTCGATTGAATGTATGCAACATGGGTACTCCTTGAATGATAAATTAAATTTTTTCATCCAACAACTGCTCCTACTCGAAATTTAAGTAAAATCATAGGGAGATAAGTTAAAAATACGAGTTGAAAAGGTATTTTTTTTTTATTTTTGTTATTTTTTAATATTACTTTTTTACTCCAAAAAAATTGAATCATCACCAATGGTTGACATCATCATATTGAATCATTTTGTTTCTTATAAAGTTGATTTTGGTTGTACATTTATGTTTTAAGGCCCATTTTTTACATCAAAATTTCTCTAATGCCATTGAGTTGCCCCCATCGAACTAATAATAATGTAGACCTTAAAAGAGAGATGTATACACTTATTAAATCAACATAAGAAATTTTTAAATAATATATATGCAAATGAATTTGAATAAGTAAGCATAAGAACCCATGAATGTTTGTACACCACATACTCCATAAAAAAGAACTAAAGACCCTCAAATAAACAAACAATGTTTATTTTAAAAAGATATATTTGCTCTTATCTGAAAGTATGTAACGATCGATGTGACACTGACTATTGAAAATAACAACAAGAAATGTTAAAAATAACATCTAGAAATTCTAATTTAATATGTCTGTGAATTAAATTGAGAATTCAATTGTAATTCTTTTCTCATAGCAACTTGTAATAGTTAACTAAGTTCAGTTGACTTAGTTAGCTTAGGAAATTTTAGTTGGAAATTTATCTACAGTCATGTAGAGTGATCCCTAAATTTTAGGAGTCCATATTGAGTTTATTGGAGTTGTAATTAGATAACTCATTTTAACTGAGTTATAGTCATTTTAACTAGTTATAACTATTGGAATAACTAGAAGAGATCTAGTAGTGAGTTGGTGCACTAGTGCATGCTGAGTGCCACACCAGCTAATTGAACATTCACTCAATAATAAATCGTGCATGTCAATTTAGAGGAAGACCGAGTTGATACTAGAATGAAGGGAAACTATACTAGTAGTTGTATAATTTTCTGAGTTGTACAGATGGTGGATGTAATTAGTTGAGGACCTTGTGGTGAAGTAAAATTCTAGGTGAGGACACAAACAATTCTTCTAGCCTAATAGCGGGTCTAGCCACTAACAAGACATTCTATGGAATATTTCCTTAGGTTAGAACCAATTAAGAAGCCCTACTACTTAATACGCTTATCCTGTTTGATGATGACCTTGCTTTCTCACTCTAGTTATCTCTTGTGTCCTTCTTAGAACACCTGAAACAAGTAAGCGACAACAGACAACAACTATGATAATAGACAAACTGTAATTCAACCTACTTAACAAGTCAAGAAGCATTAAGCCTTAAACATGTGAGATGACATATTATGTAGGAAATCATTCGATAGTTGCATATATATTAAATCAAGAAGAGATTACAGCTGTTGTCTTGACGTTGCTATTCTCCTCCAACAAATCCTAGTTCCCACACACTTCCGTTAGCATTCCATGATGGCCTCAACAATGATAGTTTTAAGGCTTTTACCTTTAGTCTTCACACTAAACCAAGTTCACACTTCTCCCTTACACACAACTAGAGAGAGACAATTATGAATAAATTGTTCATTACTCCAAACATAATTAGCACTAGCACACCAACATTAACACTAGCTTCTACTTGGGCAAAAGGGAGGTTTATATAGCATGAATGGATGGGATATTTTTCCTCTTCTCATGGGAGAAGGTCTTATCTTTTGAGGTAGTTCCATCCCAATAGGGAAAAGGAGTCTAAACTGAAATCCTCGACTCGATCCGGCCCAAGCATTTACTAGACTTCCATTACGAAGCTTCTAGAGATAGAAGCTTTTGCTCCTTATTTAAAAAAAACTCCAAAAGAGGATCGACACAACTGGAACAAGGCTCAGTCACTCCGATTGTTGCTAGGGACAGTTTTAAACCCTTCATATCGATGTGAGGAGGACACTGGTCATTAGTGTTAGTCTTGTAAACTAGGAAAAACAGAAGATTTATGGGAAATGATGCAAAAGGGAATTATTTTGCTCATGAAGAAGGACACAATGTGAGTTTCTTCATGAAGGGAAAGCATGTAGGTTTCATTGTAGAGGCCCTCCAAGATCATGGAATGGGGACTACAGGGACAGTGACAAAATGTTGTGTAACAGACTTATGTTTGGATTGTCTAGTTATGGAAGACAGATTTCATCATTAAATAGAGCCTAATTCCTCTAGGAATTGTGCAAGGATATAGGGGCTTGGAAGGTAGTGAAAATTGGGTAAGTGTTGGCTAATAGAGAGCTTGTGAGTTAGAGAGTTGAGCATACTTGTGCGGAATTGCTATTGTGAGAAAAATCTTTGTATCTTCACTCATATTTATGATTAATGCAATATAGATAGGTGGGGTTTTAAGTGATGGCTTTCACCAAGAGCACTTATTGTGTTATGTGTCATTAATTTATCTTCTTCTTGTTCATATTGTTTTTCATCAATCTATTGGCTTCTGCTAGTTGAAAGTAGAAGTAGTTTATTGTCCTGTGCTTTAATAAATTGCATGAGCTTGTGAATCTACAAGAAATTATACATGGTATCGAAGCTGAATTGAATATACTATAGGAGATTTCGAAGTTTTGAGTTTTGGGTTTACAGGTGAAATTTGAATTTGCAATAAATACTTAAGGATCGACAGTTGATATTCTACAGTTTGTGACTTGAGTGTTCCTTGGAATGCAACTCAAAGTAAAGATCATGGAGGGATAGAATTGAGGTTGTGCTGGAGGATAATGGTTTGAAGGAATTCATTTATCAGGACATTCCTAAGCTAGCAGCATCGGATGTACAAAATCTGGCTGAATGGAAGAAGTGTGTGGTGAAGACAAGGCGGATAATCCTTGAGGGATTTTGAGAGCACATTGTCTTGAATCTCCATGGAAAGGAAAATATGTATGCTATGTGGAAGGAATTGACAAACTTGTATCAAAATAACAATGACCAAAGGAAATTGGCACTGAAGGACAAACTTCGAAAAATCAAAATGGAGAAAGGCAAGACTATTCCAAAATACTTGACTAAGTTCACTCAATGTCGTGATGAACTTGGAAGTGTTGGAATCATAGATACTTGAGGATAGAGGCTATGATGTGATCTTCTTGAAAGGAAAGGCATTCCTTTGACACATAGCGATGGATTAAGTAAAGAAGATAGGGATTCAAGTGAAGAATCTCTATAAGTTGGAGGTAAAGGAATTTGTTGCTTTCAGCATGAAAGTAGAGATGGTGCAGAGCCAAGACCTTGGCAAGTTGTGGAACAGATGATTAGGTCACTTGCATCATAGGGCTTTAAAGATCGTGTAACAGATCTCCACCAGTTTTCCCAAAGGTACACTAGAGAAATTTGATACATGCAAGGGGTGTACTTTGGGTAAATACACCATGTCTTCCTTTCACAACAAAGACAGTATAGCAAAGGCTATTTTAGTGTGAGTCCATTGAGATGTGTGTGGACCATTCTCGGCAGCATCTTCCGCCAAACACAAGTATTATGTTATGTTTTTTAATGACTTTTCTCGAAAATTCTCGATATTTTTCATGGAAAAAATGATCAAAAGTTCACAAAGTTTTGTGAGTTTAAAGAATTAGTGGAGAAAGATTATGGAAAGAAGGTTAAATCTATATAGAATGATAATGGTGGTGAGTATGTCTCAAATGAGTTTAAGAACATTTGTGTAGTGGAAAGGATTAAACGGGAGTTGATGGCTCCCCATAACCCTCAGCAGAATGGGGTGGTCGTGAGGAAGAACAAAAGCATAGTAGGGGCAGTGAGGGAAATGTTGCATGATCAAGGTCTCCCACTACACTTGTGTGTTGAGGCATGAAACACAATGATTCTATTTAGAACCGTAGCCTGCAATATATACTTGGGATGAAGACACCAAAGGAGGCTTATTCTGGTAAGAGGCTAGATGTTGGTCATTTTAGGATTTTTTCGTCATCGGTATATTCCCATGTGATCAAAGATGCATGGAAGAAGCTTCAACCAACAAAACAATTGGGGATATTTATGGGGTACACTGATACACCTCTCAACTATCGGGTGTACTTTCTAACCAACAGGATGACAATGGTTCACAAGGATGTTAGATTCGATGAGGTGAAGGCCATGCGAGTTTCCCTTGAGATGGGGCTTCAGCTACATGAAGTTGAGGAGATTTTATCTCCTTTGGTTGAGAAGCCTAATATTGATGTGGAGCAACCACATGTAGAGGATCCGAGAGTGCAAGATCCACTGAAGCAGCAAGAAGTAGTCTCAGACAATTGTGGAGCAACCAAAATTGGAGAAGCAGAGAGGAGATTGAGTGGAGGCATCCACTCATGTAGAGACCTCCAGTAGGGGGAAATTTCGAGCCAAGTGGGTAGAGAGAGCACATGCAACCATAACTCCAGGTGAGAGGTAGGGCAATGTGAAGTGATAGTCCAAAGAGGGCTGAAATTTGGCAAGGTCCATTGAGAGGCTTTATCTCATGGATTGTACCTTACTACGGGAGCCCACAATACATAGTAGGAGGATGGATCAGTGGTGGTTGATGCAGTCAAAGGTCAAAGTGACAGAGGCTAGAGAATTTAGCTACTAAAGAGCACAAAGAAGGGTTGAAAACAATGCATAAATGTAGATTCATCAGAAGCATAGAGTTTTCAGTCGACAAAGGCAATAGAATTTAGAGACTTTGATGACAAATAAATCATATTGATTCAAGTTGGATATATATATATTTTTTTTCTGTAGTTGGTGAAGCAACAACACTAGAGAGAAGTGTTGCATGCAAAACATTCCAAAGGTTCACAATCAGAATAGAGTTGAATTCCTTTCTTGTTGAGGGGGAGTGTTGAAAATAGTAATAAGAAATGTTAAAAATAGCATATAGAAATTCTAATTTAATTTTTCCTTGAATTAAATTGAGAATTAAATTGTAAGTCTTTTCTCATAGAAACATGTAATACTTAACTAAGTTAAGTTGACTTAGTTAGCTTAGGAAATTCGAGTTGGAAGTCTATCTAGATTCATATAGAGTGATCCCTAAATTTTAGGTGTCCAGATTTAATTTATTGGAGTTGTAATTAGATAACTCAATCTAACTAAGTTATAGTCAGTTAAACTAATTCTAACTATTGGAGGCACTAGTAGAGGTCTAGTATTGAGTTGGTGAACTAGTGTACCCTCAATTCCACACCATCCAACTAAATATTCACTCAAGAATAACTCATGAATTTTAGTTCATAGGAAGACCCAGTTGAGACTATAGTGTAGGGATATTGTACTATCAATTGTATAATTTTCCGAGTTGTAAAGATGGTGCATGAAATTAGTTGAGGACCTAAGTTTGGATTCGATAGTTATGGAAGAAGGATTTCCTCATTAAATAGCGGTTAATTCCGCTAGGAATTGTGCAAGGAAATAGGGGCTTGGAAGGCAATGGAAATTGGCTAAGTGTTAGCTAATAGTGGGTTTGTGAGGCAGAGAATTGAGCATACTTTTGCGGAATTTTTCTTGTGAGAACAAGATTTGTATCTTCACTTGTATTTCTAATTAATGCAATACAAATAAGTGGGGTTTTGAGTAGTTATGTGCCATTGATTTATCTTCTTCTTGTTCATATTGTTATTCATCCATCTATTGGGTTCCACTGGTTGAAAGTAGAAGTAGATTCTTGTCACGTGCTTTAGTAAATTGCATGAGCTTGTGAATCTATAGGAAATTCTACACTGACTGAATATTAATTTTGTTGACTTATTTTTATATCATTCCTTTAACAAAATTTATTTTTATAATAGTAATTTTTTTTTTTAACAAGAAAAATGAACTTATTATTGCAATCTGCATTATTCTCATTTTACATTACTCTAATTTTTAGTTGTGAATGGCATATTAACTTTACATTAACTTAAGTTCGAGTTGTGAGTGGTGTGTATATTAGGTATATAACAACATTCCTAAGCTAAACTCATTTTCTAAATTTTCTATTTGCATTTTCACATATGCCTTTGTACTTTAGGGTGATAGCATGGAGATAGGTTACACTTTTTGGTGAAATAAGGGTGCATTTTGGTGAAAAAAGGATGCTCGATCCAACAATCTTAAGTGTTCGTTCAAGAAATTTTTAATTGTTCGACCAAGCTGTTGAGGCACTTAAAAATAGTTTGATCAAGAATTTAAACAAACCCTCAATAAAGCTCCTTTGTAACCCTAGGTTAGAAGTTCGATGGAGCACTAAAGCTGGAAATTTTAAAATCTATGTAAATATCAATAATCATATGCAAACTTTAAAACTGTAAGTATTTGATAGTTAAAAAAAATAACCAAATTTAATTGCTAATTACATTTGAATAGGTAATTAACAATAGTATGGATTAATTTCTCATTACATTTCTAGTGTTTTAGTGTATAGATT
>APFE031544434.1:266856-276860 GCA_000404065.3 Pinus taeda
TTAAAAATTTCAAAATTGAAAAGGAAAACTTGAAAACTTTTACAAAAAAGTATCTATATATTACTATAATTATTTTCTTGGCAAAATATAATAAAATTTGGATTTATAATTAAGGAAAATTAGAGTTTGGAATATATTTGAATATTAAAAAAAAGTTGAATAAATCAATTTTATAATTCTCTTAAAGACAAGTATTGAGAGGCTTCAATTTTTTTTTCCTTTTTAGATAATTTATTTAGCTCGATTGAGGCTTTGTTTAACCATGTTAAGGGATCGATCATGGGTTTAAGAGAAATTGAATTTCAAACACTCGATCGAGCACTTAGAGCACTCGATCAAGCTATTGAGAGCGTAAAAGACATAGTTTTAGCTCCTCTTCTATAGATTTCTCTATACCACCATTTTGTACCCTAATGGACTCCAAGCACAATTTTTCATTGAGTGCCAGAGTTAATCATGTTGGACTCGGGAAGGAACCCTCTATCTAATAGCATATGAGTTTGACGTTTTCAAATTCATATGATATTTTTTTATCGAATTTCTTTTAAACATAATGCCTGAAATTTTTTGGGCAGTTTCAAAGGGGTTGAATAAAAAATCAATAACATAGAATATACATAATGAAAAATTTCCAAAAAATACCACTATCATCGTTTACAAGTCCTCTTGAAAATAGTACTCTTGGTTTTTTAATTTATTTAAAGAGTTGAAAAAAAACTTACATGAACACATGTGTCTCCAAAATGCAATTGAATTATTACTTTACCAACTTTTGAAAAATATAATAAATTTAATTTGTATGAAAAAATAAATTGTTGGTATTAAAAATATAGTTCTCTCCATGTAGGTCATGCTTATATATATATATATATATATATTTTAAATTACACATTTTAGACTAAGTTATGGTATGTGAACACACACATACATCTTAAGTTTTGTGAAAAATTGCAAGGACATAATTGCATTTAATGGAAAATTGAGAGATTATACAACACCAATTGTTTTGGAAAAAAATGTCATTGGGACAACAACACAATTCTCCATATATTGGTTTTTTACTCTAAATCAAAATTCATAATGTTTATATGAATTTTGAGGGATGTAATTCGATAAAAGAGGAAAAACTTGAGATTTCATCGCCATATTTAGCCCAAAAGTGTAACTCATATTCATAAATTCAACCTTTTGCCAATGCTTACATCTGACATATTACATGCATTTTACATCTTTCTATTTTAGTCAGTGCCTACACCTTCCAACACCTAAACTCACCACCACATTTAGGCTTTGTTCTTCTTTCTTAGGAATTTGCTCCACCTATGCACTTCTAATAAGCCCTCTCTTTATACTTATGCATTGTACATGATGCCCTCTCTGAATTTTTCTATACAAAATACCTTTTGTGAACTTATTTATACATATCTTGTAGATTCACCAAAAAATGATCCCAGTGATGAAGGTGATGCACTTGAACCAATTGTTGTTGGTTGATCGAGTATTTACCATGCCAACTATTATACATAAACTGTTAATATGATTATTTACGTCACCCACTGGATGTAAAAGATATTATACACCAACTGTAAAATATTTTGTAGTATACATTTTGAAAGCAAGTAATGGATATATTGGAAAGTCATTTAAACTTGCATTGTGATTTAAACATCCATTATGATTACTAGATTAATAGTGTGTGCATTTGAAAAAAGATTAATAGAACTTATGGATAATTACAAGTGGAATATAATAATATATATGGTTGCAAAATATTTGCATGGATAATTGTAGGTAGATAATTGCAAGTTTGAGATTTATTTTACCAATAATGAGGTTCAAGAAATTCAATCTAAGATAGATAATATTAGACTATAACATCAATTCATGAATAAATTTTTATATGCATGGATATCTAGATTCCTAACTCCACCAAGTTATTTGGATAACAAAGGTCACAGGAGAGAGATATTGCATTCTCCATGAATTTGTTGCATCTCCGTGACATTGCTGAATGGTGGGAAACATTAACTGATTTACTATAAGAAAAATGTAGTAAAAAAGTATAAACAAAATAGCCAAGTGAGAAGATGAAGATAGATTAGCAGGGTCAAAGAGTACCAATTTCAAAGAGTATCAGTTGAAAGCCTAAAGTGACTAAAGCCTCCAACATGAAAGTTCAAACAAAAATGAGCATAAAGGGCTAAAACCAAACCATAAAGACCAGTAGTACAACAATAAATGGGACATCAAGAAAGTAGTTCAATAGATGTCTCTATCTTCTTGCAAGAAGATATTTTTATTTCTTAGATTAAATCTCAAGTTAGTTTGAGATATTTTGTAATAATTTTTGTATAAATACTTCACAATTCGAAGTATGTATCGTGGATTCTTAGACATTTCTATAGACTTCTTGATCAAAAGACTATAAAGCTATTGTATCATTGACTGAGCCAACAAGCTGGATTGATGAATAAAGACATGATATTTCAAAGGATTCATGTGTTTAGAGAAGAGAAGACAAGTATTTTCTTATGTTATCATTATCTTTCTTGAAGTTTTTCACAATCTTTAGTGTATTTTTGAATCTGAATGTTATAAATGGAACAATACCTCATAATTTGTTTAATTACACAATGTGTTAATAGTTAGGCATATAAATGTTTTCTTCTGATATCTAAGTTAAGGAATTCTTAGTTTCTCCTTAATTTAGGTTGTTCCTAATAATATAGGTTAAAGGATTCTTAATTTTCCTTTGCTCTTGATTACCCTCTGTTCCTTGTTTAAATCCCGGTCTAGGAAACCTTAATTTCTCTCTCACCTTGAGTAAAACCATTTCACCCCCCTATTCCAAAGACCTACACATTAATCTTTTAGCTTGCCCTTTGAACATTCCCTTTAGTTAATTGATCCAGTTCTGCTGCCCTTCTATTGACTCCATAGCCCAATGATTTAAAGACATCATTCTATCCATCTGTTTTAAGGATCCCACCACCCAATCTTGAATACAAATCAAAAACCCACTAAACATTCATAACTAGCCTGAAATCCTAGCAAACAACACTAAATCATATAGAGAGAGCCCTCTTTGAGCCTAGGTTGGCTAGAGCCTATGCTCCAAAGTTGGTTTGTGGTTACCTCAGTTATTTTCTTTATTATAATAACTTCTAGAGAATTTTTTTAGTGCTAACCCAGTGGCGACCATACTAGGGAAAAAAAAATCATCAGTCCTAATAAAGCTTTAAGAAAATTCTAAATATAAATTACGAGACTCTTAGAGTCATTTTTTAGAAGTTATTTTGAAAAATCTCACAAAAAAAATTAAAAAGTTTGAAATTCTGGCTTCTAGGAAGACTCATTTTACTAGGACTAATCCAGATCCAAGCCATGCCCCAGTAGTTGATAATCCCAACCTAATTTCAATAAAATACAAAAAAGAAGAAAGTCATTCATCCAATTACCATTAGTTAAATCTAATTCATGTCTTGATGAGTGGCTATTTTTAGAAGAACTCCGCTTTGATTTTCCATTTGATATTCATTATTTAGAACAAAATCTGAAAATGTAATTGATGAAACTGTTCTAGATCTTGATTTTATTACAGACATTGAAATTCAACAGGCCAACAAATCAATTGATGAGTACATTATGAAATCTCCACAATCATCCATTAACACTGCCATGACCCCTGAGCTTTCTGAACAATTGTCCACTACTTTGAGTTCACCATTGTTCCCTTCAACCTCAATAATAATCCCTTCTGAAGTCCATTCTTCACCACCATTTATACCTTCAGTCCCTCACCAACCTATCATTACTCATTCATCACCTACTAGTCCTGATTCTTCATCCACTGTTTCATCATCTCCAAGTACCTCAACCTCACACCTCAGCCCCTCCCAACTTACAGTAATGGAAAATAGATATGCTCCTCTTGTTTTACCTAGCCAAATTCATGCTATGTATGTAGATTATCAGAGTAAGATTGTCCTGTTTGATGCTACTGGTCATTACACTACCCAACAGCATGTAAACAATATCTCTGACTTTTTTGAACTACATGAAATAGATGAAGTTGATGTCCAGATGAGACTCTTTGCCCAAACTTTGACTGGTGATGTCAAGAAGTGGTTTAAAGCCTTTCCTGCCAACCATATTGCAGACCTAGAAAATTTCCAAAGGTTGTTTATTTATAGGTGGGAAAAGAAAAAGAATCCCTTACAAATCCTTTCAGAATATGAGAATATTAGAAGAGGACCTAATGAAACTGTTCAATATTACTGCACTAGATTCAATAATATATAAAATGCAATCCTAGTTAACCTTAGACCCCCACCTAACTTAGCGTTAATAAAGTTCCCTAATGGTTTTGACATAGATAAGGCATACCAACTTAGGGAATGAAATCCCTCAACATTAGAAGAAATGAAAAGTGTAGTTGTTAGTGTTGAAGCTAATTCGTTAGCTAAAAGGGCTAGAGTTAGAAATGAAAGGAGAGCAACTATTGAGGATGAAACATCGCCATCTCACATTAAAATAGATAGTTTGGCGAAAAGTATGGAAAGACTAATGGATAGAATAGAGAGCATGGAGAGAAAACCCCAATGGGATAACCAACAAGCACCTCTAGTTAGAAACCCAAATTTTAGAAAAAACAAAAACATTAGGAAAAACGGACCAGATCAGAACATAAGGCCTCATTTTCAAGAAAAGTTTGCAGAGACATCCCATCCAGAAGATCCGGAGCAAGATACACAAATTAATGTAATGGGAATAAATGATGAGGACACAGTTTTTCTAACACAATATGAGCAAGAACTATATATGCTACAACAATTACAGGTACAGTCTGGGGAATCATTTGATTACAAATAGGGACATGGTTCTGCCATCTTTGAAGTTCATAAAAATTATAATCTACGAAGAAAAGCGAATGTTGATGTCCCTAACCAAACTAAGAAAACAATACAAAATAAACCCAAGAAAATAAAAGAAGCTCCTCTTTCAAAAATCCTCCAAATTCTTGCTAGGGAAAACACAAAACCTTCTAGCCCCATATTTGTAGACATAACCTCTTATCAACCTTCTACTGATCAACCATCCACTTCAATTCCACCCAAGGAACTAGTGGACAAAGCTCAAGACATTAGATTTGAAAATTGACATAAGGAGGTCCCAAATAGAGGAAAAGAAGACAAGCCTACTCAAATCCCTGCTGCAAAAATTCAAAAGCTTCAAATAGAAACAATCTCTTTGCCATTTAATTTGGGAACAGGGATAGCAAAGCTAAAGATTTTATTTCTTTTAACAAAACTAATCAAGAATGAAACTTATAAATCACAAATAAACCAAACCTTAAACATTTTTGAAAATAAGGATTCATTCAACTTGTTTGATGACCAACCGGAACTCATATTTGGTCCATATGTTAATGGAAAACCATTAGAAGGAGGAGTTCCACCTTTTTACATTAGCCTTAGTATCCATGACAAAATTCTACACAATGCAACGTGGGATTCTAAGGCCTCACACAATTTAATGCCCAAATCAGTAATGGAGAAATTAAAACTAGACATTACAAGGCCTTATAAAGACTTATTCTCATTTGGCTCCAGTCAGGTAAAGTGTCTAGGATTGATTAAAGACCTGTGTGTCACTTTAGTCCAATATCCTACCAAAATCATCCTTATGGATATTGTAGTTGCTAACATCCCACCAAAGTATGGAATGCTGTTATCTAGATCATGGGGAGCCAAACTTCAGGGATCCCTACAACTAGATATGTCATGTGCAACAATATTTGTTTTTGGACAACCTAAGAAACTATAATGAGAAACCTTAATTAAATATATGGTAAGTAGCCAAGATCGGCCTCAAAACTTTCTCATCTATTCCATACAGTCAAATATTGATTCTTTTATACTGTATAATGCTGATCAATCACAAGAATTTTTTTTAGAAAATACTAATAGAGAACCAAAAGAAATTGCAGTTTCTACTCAAACTGAAACTAACCAGACTATGGAAAACTTTTCAATGAACAAGATGGTCAAATGTTGTAAATGATGAAAAGTTTGTTGCACTAGATAGTGTAAATATATATCATGAGATATTATGGAATTTAGAATTTCATGGATCAATCAATAGGGTAGGAGTAAGAGCAGGAATGTGGATATATAATTTGGAAAGTAATTACTCAGAGGGCCATGCATATAGATTAAATTTTAAATGTACCAATAATATGGCTGAATATGAAGCATTAATTTTAGGTCTTATGTTAGGGAGGAATCTAGGAGATAAAAGAGTTTTTGTCATGGGAGACTCTGAACTAATTATAAAACAGATTGATGTTATATATATGACAAAGGACCCTAGATTAAGTTGTTATAGGGGAACTATTGTAGAAATACTTAAAAGTTTCCTAGAAACAAAGCTTGTAATAATTCCTAGAAAACATAACATGCAAGCCCATAGTTTAGCAATGTTTGCTAGCACCTGCAAATTACCCTTCCAACCTAACCATTAGTACACTGCTCAAGTTAGGCACAGACCTGCAATTCTAGATAATTTGAAGAATTGGAAAATATTTTCTAATGATAAACAAATAAATAACCTTTTAATTTTAGAAGAAGAGTTTACCAATATAAAATATAGATACTAATACTTCAATAGATCCTGACACTAAGAATGAGATAGAAAAAAATGAGATAGAAGGTGATGAAATAGATAGACTCAACCCAACTAAATTTACCAAATTAGATGTAGATAACGTAGAGAAAAATGAAATTGATGAAATAATCAATGAAGAAACCAAAGTAATTAATCTCATGGATAACATCTTACCAAAGGGATTAACCCCTCTAGAAGATTTATTTGATTCAAATGATGTTCCCATGAAACCTAAAATGGAACCTTTAAGGTCTGGTATAGAGGAATGTAATATAGGAACCGATGAAAATCCTAAACTGATCAAACTTTCAAAATCATTACCCCCGACTAAAAAAGTGAAATACATTAAGTTGCTGAAAGAATTTCAGGATGTATTTGCTTGGAGTTATGAAGACCTCAAGTCCTATGACACCAACATCATCCAACACACAATTCCTATTAAATAAAATCAAAAGCCTTTCAAACAAAAACTTAGAAGGATTAATTTTGTCTTATCACCTGCAATCGAAATACAAATTCAAAGGATGTATGATGCCAAAATAATTGAGCCAATCATATTTTCTAATTGGGTCTCAACCTTGGTGCCAACTAGAAAGAAAACTGGTGAGATAAGACTCTGTGTGGATCTCAGAAACCTCAACAAAGTGTCACTAAAATACAATTACTCTCTCCCAAAAATGGACCACATTTTACAGAGAGTAGTTGGATCAACCAGAATCTAATTGTTGGATGGGTTTTTTGGTTACAATCAAATCTTGGTTCACCTAGACGACTAACCCAAAACTTCCTTTACTACTCGTTAGGGCACGTTTATGTATGTGAAAATGCCTTTTGGGCTAATGAATGCAGGAGATACTTTCCAGAGGGCTATGGATATAGACTTTGCAAAAGAAATTATTGGTTTCCTTGTGATATATCTAGATGATATTACTGTATTTTGAAAATATGAAAATCAACATTTGGATCATCTAAGGCAAGTTTCTATTAAATGCAGGAAATTTGGAATCTCCTTAAATCCCAAAAAGTCCTTGATTGGGTTAGAAGAAGGAATGTTGTTAGGTCACATAATTTCAAAAGATGGCATAAGAATAGACCCTGTGAGAATAGAATCCATCCTGCAAGTAAAACACCCCAGGAACATCAAAGAGTTACAAGCTTTCTTAGGAAAAAATAATTTTCTTGGAAGATATATATCTAATACGACAGAATTAATTAGATGACTAAATAACATGTTGAAAAAGGAGTCCACCATCAAATGGACTGTTGAGGCTAAAAAATCCTTTGAAAACATTAAATTAGCCTTAACTAAAACACCTATATTAATTAGTCCTAAATTTGATAGAGATTTCATCTTGTTTTCCCTTGCTTCTGAGCACACAATTGTTGTAGTTCTATTACAGAAAAATGAAAAAGGCTATGAAAAACCCATTGTTTTTTCAGCAAAGCCTTCAGAGATGCCCCCTTGAAATATAATATAATGGAAAAATAAGCCTTGGCATTAGTCAAAGCCATCAAGGATTTTAGGGTATACATCTTATATTTTCATATTGTAGCCTACATTCTTAATTCAATAGTTAAAGACATCCTAACTCAGGATGGTCCTGATGGAAAGAGGGGAAAGTGGATTGCTACTATTTTAAAGTATGATATAGAAATCAAACCTACTAAGTTAATCAAGGGCCAAGGTTTAGCCAAACTCATCACTGAATCAAATTGTCAGGCCTTGGATATAAACTTTATTACAAAAATAGATAATGAAGAGGAGATGGCGACTCCACTAGTCAGCTAGGCCTTTATTGAATCACCTTGTATGCTGATATTATTTATGTTTTACTGAATTTACAAGCTCCTCCTGAATTATCTAGGACTAAAAGCAGGTTTTTGAAGATGAAATCCTTGAAATTTTGTATAAAAGACAATGCTCTGTTTTGGAGAGGTCATGAAGATATTCTTCTCAATTGCTTATTAAAAGATGAATCTGACAAATTTTTGCAAGAGTTTCATGCAGGTGACTATGGAGTACACCTTTATTGGAAGACCACTGGAGATAAAATCCTTAGAGTTGGTTTCTACTGGCCTACCTTATTTGTTGATGTCAAAAACTATGTGGCCTTCTGTCACAAATGCTAAATTTTTGAGGGGAAGACAAATCTCTTACGTTTACCCCTCAAACCATTCTCTGTAGAAATACTTTTTCAGCAATGGGTTTTAGACTTCATTGGTGAAATTTTCCCACCCTCCTCCGCTCAGCACAAATGGATCCTCACAGCCACAAACTACTTCACAAAATGGATAGAGGCATACCTTCAAGGCAAGCCATAGATACTATTAGCATATCCTTCCTTGAAACCAATATTCTATCAAGATTTGGATGTCCAACTAAGCTCATTATTGATAATGTAGTAGCCTTTAAATCCAAAATAATGATAGATTTCTGCAATAAATACCATATCACCCTTGGCCATTCCATAGCATATTACCCTCAGGGTAATGGACTGGAAGAATCCTCAGACAAAAGCCTAGAAAACATCATCAAGAAGTTACTAGAGGATAATCAGAAAACATGGAATAAAAAGCTAGTCAATGCCTTATGGGCAAACAAATTGACTACTAAGAGATCAATTGGTACTTCTCCCTATCAACTAGTTTAGGGGATGGAATATGTCTTTCCATCCTCTTTGGGAATACCAGTAATGAAGATACTTCAAGAATTACAGGTTGAACCAAATGGTATCCAAAGAAGAATCAACTAAATTATTCATCTACAACAAACCAGTGAAGAGGTCTATGTTAGGTCTCAAGTTGTGCAGAAAAAGATTAAAAATATTTTTGATAAGAGAACCAAGGCTAAATATTTCTACATTGGTGACAAAGTGCTCAAGTGGGATTCAAGGAGGGAATACAAAGGCAAACATGGAAAATTTGATTTCCTATGGAAAGACCCCTATGTCATTTATGCTTACAAAGGAAATAATGCTTTATTCTTGAGAGAAATTGGTGGTATAGATGCAGAAGGTTGTCCAGTGAGTGGTCGAATGCTAAAACATTACTTTGAGACAAGTTACTAATTTTCATTTCCCATTTGTACATGTTTTATTTTCAAAAGTCTAGTTTGGATTGGATGGTGATCTTTGAAGTTGAAGCATGAAGAGAATGCCCTAATATTTAAAATATTTACTGTCATAAGTATCAATAATGCAAATTCACAGAAGGACACTTTTCAAGGTAACATCAACAACAATTCAAAGGCAACTGATCTTTAGAGTTCTTCACATTTCACTAGGAAATGCCATCCCCAAGTGGAGCCAGTGTTAGGTTCCTATACCAATAGGATTCAT
>APFE031544434.1:277944-324622 GCA_000404065.3 Pinus taeda
TTGATCATTAATTTGTATGTCAGTGCCATATAATAATGAACAAGAACAAGAAAAATAGATAGGCACACCAAAGAACACCAGATATAAGGTGGAAACCCAATGTGGGTGAAAACCACCTGCTGCAATATGTCTCTATCTTAGAAACTTATTTTACAAGGATTTTGTACTGGTGCAGTCCTTTACCAGTACGCAGGCTGCAACCTGCAGAGAGCTACAACTCTCTCTCGTTTTCCAGTCTCTCCTGGAAGGGAGCAACAACCCCCTTGGCTCTTTTTCTTCTTTAAGGACCACGTTTCATGAATTTTCAAACTGGATCCATGGACATCAAATAATCAACAAGTACATATGAATCAACCAAACTCCTTCTACAATCAACCAATGAATCACCCAACTCTTCAGAATGTTGTAAACAGAAAAGTAATACCAGAAATCTAAACCCAGAACTCTGCAGCAATAGATAAAAGACAGCCAACAAATGTTTCAAGATAAGTCCGCAACTTCACCAAGAGGGGCCTGCGAATATCCGCACTGGTCGGTCTTCTGCTCTGCATATCTCCGCACCACTCGTTCTCTTGTCCTGCGTACTTCTGCTCAGATCCGCACCTGCATTGTCTGCCTGACAGCGTACCTCTGCACTGTGACTTCTTCTGCGCTATGTACCTCGCACTGCGCCTTCTTCTTCTCTACGTACCCCCGCACTGTGCTTTCTCCTGCGCTGCGTACCTCGCACTACGCCTTCTGCTGCGCTGCGTACCCCCGCACTGCGCTTTCTCCTGCATTGCGTACCCCCGCACTCACACCGTGGATAACCTACGAACTTCTAATTAGGGCCAAATTAACAGTCCTCCAATGTGCCATAGTCAGCTAGATCCACAGATCTGTTCATGCGCCCGAGAGATCACGACTTATCAATAGATTCGCCTTAAGTTTTCTCCTTGATTTAGATCTAGCTTTTAAAAACCAATCACCCAAAATTTCAGATCTTAAGATATTCAAATTTCACAAGTGTGTAGCCAAGAGATCTCCTTTCCTTTTTATAGGCGAGCCTTTACTCAAACCATGGTCCAAAACCATAGGTATTCAATACTAGGAACCCAATACCTTGGATCAATATTTTTAGATGCAAAACCACGAACCAAAACCATAGGATCAAATATGTCGGGCTAAATACCATGGACCATTCATAAACATTCCCACGTGCACGCGCTTTTCTGCATTGGAGTGAGTGACACTGGGGCCCGCACCTTCTGAACGGAGCACCTGCGTGTATGTCTGCACTTCTTGGTCGGCGTACCTGCGAGTCCACAGATTCTCTTAGGATCACCTGCGGGTATCTCATTTTCCATGATTTTGAGTGCCTGAACTGAGATCTTCCACTTGAGTGAGTTGCCATCAAGTACAACACCTGTGCCATAGTACCAAACCAGAATCATAATGCCAACAATCTCCCCCTTTGGACTTGATGGCAACCTTAAGATCCTCACGTCATTCTCCCCCTTTGACATCAAGGGCAAAGGGTTATCCTCCCCCTGAGAACATGCTTAAGTCTTTGCTTTGCTGATCATGCTCCCCCTGACTATAGACCAAATCTATACAAGAAACATTTCTGCAAGAAGAACCATAATCCACCATACACCATAAATCACCGTGAAAGAGATAGAGACATATTAGCAGCAATATGCAGATCAGCATCCATGTTCTCCTTCTATACATTCTTCCTCAAGATCTTCTACCATAATGCCAACAATGCATTATATATGCTACCCCTAAACCTGTGCCATTCGATCTTCGACCAATCCATAAATCAGCAAATGTACGCATATGGTGTTGTCTGGAATTTTGATATCTAGAAGACCACGAACTGTCTGGTATTTGCATGCTTTCCTTATTTGTGAAAAGCTTAGATGCCCTAACCTCCGGTGCCATAACTAGTGTTCATCATCCTTGCTCAAATAGCATTATTGTTGTCCTTCTTCAAATATGTATAAATTATTTGGAGTTCTTCTACCTTTGATCACTGTTTTTGCTATATTAAGATCATGAACACAACATCCATTTGATCAAAATATTACCTCGGTTCCTTGATCACACATCTGACTGACACTCAGTAGATTATGCTTCAAGCCATCAACATACAAAACATTTCCATCTTTGACCTTTTCTTTCAACTGAGCAGTTCCTTTTCCTTTTATGGTTGCAGGGGTATCATTTCCAAAAGAAACTTTCTTTCCCTTTTCTAAAGCAGTATATGATTCAAGTTTTTCTTGATCACCTGTCATATGCTTTGAACATCCACTGTCGATGTACCATAGATTCTCCTGTCCTTCTGCATAAAAATTTATCCCACATCTTTCTGGTTGTGGTTCCTTTATTCTCCATGTTCTGGTGCTTGAGGTTTGTTCCTTTGTCTGCTGAAACCTGCTCCTGCATTCAGAATCTTCATGACCGAAGTTATTACAAATAGAACATTCAATTTCATTTTCAAGTGCCGAAAAGTTGTTATAGGTTCTTTTTGTAATCCCAGTCATACTTCTTTGTTTTTGAACTTCTCTAGTCATGATTGTCTTATAGGCAACACATTGAGCTGCTTTGTGACCAAAGTTATGGCAAGAGAAACATTGACCATCGAAGAAACTTCTGCGATTATCAAATCTACCAGCCAAATGATTGTAGTTTCGATTTTCATCCATTCTTGAGGCAAATTGAGAAGTTTTTACCTGTGGCTAGTTGTAGCTTTTGTTCACCCTTAAGATGGATTGCCCCTTATTTACCTGGTAGTCTTTGTTTGTTCTTGATGTAGTTCGTCCCTGCTTTACCTGGTGATCTCCATTGGGCTTTTGCTCATTCCTCCTTACTGCATCAAGATAACTCTTTGAGGTGGATGCTTGAGATGTTTCTCCATTATAACCCAGACCTATCTTGATTAGTGGAGAATGTTGTATATTGATAATCTCATCCAGAGTTTCAGATCCTTTAACAAATTTAAGATTAAGAGCCTTTGTTTTCTCAATTTCTTTCCTAAGGCCAACAATTTCACATTCTAACTTCTCAAGAAATTTTTCTTTTTCATCAAGTTGAAATTGCAGAGTATCAATGATCACATTCTTTTCTTCTAAACATGTCTTGAGTCTAGAAATCTCTTCATAAAAGCTATCCATATCTATAGCATCCATGTAATCATCATCTTCAAAAGCCATTAAAAGTTTATATTCATTACCTCGTTCATCTTCATCACTATTTGATAGTCCATCATTGTCTTCATGAGTGTAATAGATTTTCTTATTTGCATTCTGTTTCTTATTCCATCTAACAGGTTCCTTTCCCATGTCAATCTTATCCTTATGAGGACATTTGGCAGCATAGTGACCTACTCTTCCACAAGCAAAGCATTTGAAAGGAAACTTACCTCTAAATCTTCCAGTTCCCCGTTGAAGATTTCTGACAAAATTTGATTCTTCTTCTTCTTCTGACACGAGTCCTGACTCATAGTACCCTCCTTTTCCTAAAGCCTTGAAGGCAGCTTATCTCCTGTCTGATGGACCTCCTTTCCTCATTTCATAAGCAATTAGAATTCCATGCAGCTATGACATTTTAAGGTTTTGTATATTCTTCTTTTCTTCTATAGCATAAACTTTAGATTCAAACCTAGGGGACAAAGATCTTAGAACTTTTTCAACCACAACAGCCTCTTTTATTTCTTCACCCAAATTTTTCATACAATTAACAGTCTCATCTACACGAAGAAAATAGTTAGCCACACTTTCATCATTATACATCTTGAGATTTTCATACTGAATCCTGAGAGTTTGAAGTTTTGCTCGTTTTACATGATCATCTCCTTCATAGCTCAGAACAATCTTGTCCCGTATCTCTTTTTCGGATTTAAACTGCATTACCTTGACAAATTCTGATTGAGATAGGCATCCTAATAGGGTATTGACCGCCTTTGCATTTGTTTCATATTTCTTCTTCTCAGCTGGATCTGTAGGAGTTGCTGAAGGAAAAGTATACCCTGTATCTACGATATCCCAGACTTCTGTACCAAGAGATTGAAGATAGGCAGTAACTCTTACCTTCCAATAAACAAAGTTTGTCCCATCAAAAATTGGTGGCCTGATTGATGCTTCCCTCTCATAGTTTCTCATGATGAAAGATCTTTCTTCAAGCGATCAAGCTTCTTCTAAAGAACCTGCTCTGATACCAATTGTTGGAAATAATACTGAGAGGGGGGGTGAATCAGTATTATCAAATTATTTTCAATATACCTTCCAGATTTATACTTTAGTTTATTCTTCAGATATTGATCATTAATTTGTATGTCAGTGCCATATAATAATGAACAAGAACAAGAAAAATAGATAGGCACACCAAAGAACACCAGATATAAGGTGGAAACCCAATGTGGGTGAAAACCACCTGCTGCAATATGTCTCTATCTTCTTTCAATTAGAAACTTTCTTGTACAAGGATTTTGTACTGGTGCAGTTGCTTTACCAGTACGCAGGCTGCAACCTGCAGAGAGCTACAACTCTCTCTCGTTTTCATCTCTCCTGGAAGGGAGCTACACCCCCTTAGCTCTTACTTCTTTAAGGAAAATGTTTCATTATTTAACTGGATCCAGAAGAACAAATAATCATCAAGTCTGCAAATACCCAATCTCCTTATACAATCAACCAATGAATCACCCAACTCTTCAGAATGCTATAAACAGAAAAGTAATACCAGAAATATAAACCCAGAACTCTACAGCAATAGATAAAAGACAGCCAACAAATGTTTCAAGATAAGTCCGCAACTTCACCAAGAGGGGCCTGTGAATATCTGCACTGGTCGGTCTTCTGCTCTGTGTATCTCCGCACCACTCGTTCTCCTGTCCTACGTACTTCTGCTCAGATCGGCACCTGCACTGTCTGCCTGACAGCGTACCTTCGCAGTGTGACTTCTTATGCGCTGCATACCTCGCACTGCACCTTCTTCTTCTCTGCGTATCCCCACACTGTGCTTTCTCCTGCGCTGTGTACCTCGCACTGCACCTTCTGCTACGCTGCGTACCCCCGCACTGCGCTTTCTCCTGCATTGCGTACCCCCGCAGTCACGTCGTGGATCGCCTGCGAACTTCTGATTAGGGCCAAATTAACAGTCCTCCAATGTGCCACAGTCAGTCAGATCCACAGATCTATTCATGCGCCTGAGAGATCACGACTTATCAATAGATTCGCCTTAAGTTTTCTCCTTGATTTAGATCTAGCTTTTAAAAACCAATCACCCAAAATTTCATATCTTAGGATATTCAAATTTCACAAGTGTGTAGCCAAGAGATCTAATTTCCTTTTTATAGGCAAGCCTTTACTCAAACCATGGTCCAAAACCATAGGTATTCAATACTAGGAACCCAATACCTTGGATCAATATTTTTAGATGCAAAACCACGGACCAAAACCATAGGATCAAATATGTCGGCTAAATACCATGGACCATTCATAAAGATTCCCACGTGCACACGCTTTTCTGCATTGGAGTGAGTGACACTGGGGCTCGCACCTTCTGAACGGAGCACCTGCATGTATGTCCGCACTTCTTGGTCGGCGTACCTGCGGGTCCACAGATTCTCTTAGTATCTCATTTTCTATGATTTTGAGTGCCTGAACTGAGATCTGCCACTTGAGTGAGTTGCCATCAAGTACAACACATGTGCCATAGTACCAAACCAGAATCATAATGCCAACAAAAGGTACCGCAAGGAAAAGTGAAAGTGGTCTTATCTTGGTCTTCCGGGCTGATTTGAATCTAATTGTACCTGCTAAACCCATCTAGGAAGGAAAAAAACTTTTTCCCTGCCAGACCATCTAACACTTGATCTATGAATGGTAAAGGAAAGTGGTTCTTTTTAGTGGCATTTTTCAATTCCTGATAGTCGACACAAATTCTCCACTTACCATTTTTCTTTGGCACTAGCACCAAAGGAGAGACCCATTCACTGTCAGAAATGGGATAGATGAATCCTGCATCAAGCAATTTTTGCAGTTCTTCCTTAACAATATCTTTAAGTGCTGGGTTCATCCTCCTTTGAGGCTACTTGACTGGCTTGCAATCTTCCTTGATGTATATATGATGAGTACATACTGAAGGGTGCGCTCCCTTCATCACCTTATAACTCCAGGCGAAGGCATCTAGATGTTTTCTTGGTTTGTTGCATTGCTCCTTATCATGGGAAGTAGATAGGGATGGATTGATTTTCAATGTTCTTTCTGGGCCGAACTCTATATTTTTGACACGAAGAGAAGTAGGGCCGGCCACACAGAGGTTAGTTGAGGGGTTGTTTTGGGTTTCTCTTACTATGTCCTCTAATGGTGATACACTGGGAGGTGGATTCTGAATCAAATTTTCAATCATGTCATCCTCATCTTGCGGTTTTCCCCCCATAGTGATTTATAATGCACAAAGTGGCACAGAATAAACTTCATCCTCATCCTCGTCTTCCAACCAGAGAGGTAGATCATGTTCTAACAAGGGTTGGGCAGGAGGATATAAGGTTAACTGCTTGGACATGTGCCCATTCTTTATGGTCATGTTCCTAGCTCAGCAGCTGATGTAGGCATTGGCTGTAGCCAACCAAGGTCTTCCCAGAATGAGAGGATACCTAATGAGCTTTGCTTTTGGCTGGAGAACTAAGAAATCAGCAGGGTACTCCCAAGAATCAATGGAGACCATCACATCTTCCACAACCCCCTCAGGGGGCACGGTGGAGCGGTCTGCTAGCTGGAGCACTGTCGTGGTCTTCCTCAAGGAGCATTGGATATTAAGTTTGAGCATTGTGTCCTTTGTCATCAAATTAATGGCAGCTCCCAAATCAATCAAGGTATGTGGGACCATTGTGCCATTGATATGGACATAAACTACTAGGCTTCCAGGATCTAGATATTTTGGACAGATTATCTTCACCAACTTCAGGTCAGACAGTTGTCCTATGACATTGATGTTTGGGGCATCTCTCTTGCGCCTTCCTGGATGCCTAAATCACCTCTTTGATCAATCTATTGTAGATAGGCACATCTTTTATGGCTTGGAGAAGTGGTATCTTCACAAATAAGTGTTTCAATTCTCCCAAGGGTTCAGTCTCTTCTCAGGTAGGCTGGATTGTCATGGATGGTCTCTCAGGAAAGGGTGGAGTTGCTTTAGGTTCGCTTTCCTCTTTATCTTCCTCAACCTCCCTGGGTGGAGGCTGGCTATCTGGGAAAACTTTCCTAGATCGCAAGTTAATTTCTTGAATCTCCATAGCATAAGTTGGGCATGATGGTTCCCCACTATACACTTGTTGAGCCTGTCTGTTGTTCGGGTTCAGATTTGGCTGGACAAGAATTTTGGGTTGCCTTGGTGGAGCAGAAGGTAATGGTTGTGGTTGGGCAGGTGGTGGAGGTAGAAGAGAGGGAAGAGAGTTATATTGGGGCCTCCACCCCCGATGAGATGCATTCCACTGAGGTTATGGCTGAGCATATGGTTGAAATGAATGAGTGGCTAGTTGGGCATGATATTGAGATGTGAAGGACCAAGGAGGAGGTGTGGACTAGGAAGGATGAGCAGGGGGGGCCAAGAAGATATGGAGGTGACTTGGTTAGGGTTGTAGTATGCCTGAGATGTCCCTTGCATCCCCTGCTGGTATGGTCTAGGTCCAGGAGGCCTCCTTTGGTTTATGTAATAGATCTATTCAGTGACTCCTTCAGCCCCTTGGTATACAGCTTTAAGTTCGGGCAAGGAAGGGCACTTATCTGTAGAATGATTTTCTTCACAGACTAAACAAACCTCTATAGAGTTCAATGGGCATTCATTCCTAGGATGCCTCCTGGTGCATCTAGGGAAAAAAATGGCCAAAGCCCTCTCTGCTTCCTCTTGTTTCCTTTTGATATGTAAGGTATCCATTTGCATGGCAAGAGTCTGCAACATCTCACTCTTGAAATCTTCCAGCATGTTTCCAATTTCACCTTTAACGGATGAATTGGAGGAAGAGGCACTGGCTATGGGTTGACTCCCCCCACCTTTCTTTCTGGTTGCTCTAGAATGGTTTCTAAAAATAGTCTTTATGTCCTCACAGGATAGTTGGTAGATGTCTCCCCCAGCCAGTAGATGGAGGGTGTCTAGAAGGTCTTCCCAAATTCCCCTGAGCAGGACCAACTTCAGAGACTCAGGGTCAAGTGTATACCCGGCCCTTTTGTAATTGAGCTGGAACCTCTCTTCATAGTCTTCCATGGACTCATCACTTCCCATGGTCATTCGGAAGATTTCTTATTTAGTATCTTTTGACCTACAATAGTCTCGATACTTGTTGTTAAAATCTTGCTGCATCTGAGCCCAATTTGTGATGCTATTGCCAGGTAATCCCATCAAGCAGCGTAGTGTTGCATCCTTGAGAGTAGAAGGGAACAGTTTCAACTTTTGCTCGTCTTCAGCATAGTCATAATTTCGACAGATGACAACAAACTCAAACAACAAGGTGTCAGGATCTTCTGTAGTCAAACCATGGAAATGAGGTAGGGTTGAAGGATTAATGTTCTTCATTTTGGTGTCCCCATTGGTCTCCCGAATGGGGAAGGTACCCTCTATTCTCTCTCCATTTCCCCTAGCATTTCTATTTTCAGCCATTGGCTCCAGAGGAATGGTTTCTTCTTCTTCTTCCCCTATAGGTTCTTCGAATATGTCTTGCTGTTCACCTAAGGGTTCTTCTTGATTGCAGCCACCGAAGAAGAGAGAAGGTTGGCTGTGTGAAGTAGTGGGGGTGTTGGGCAAAACTTTTCCTGAGTTATCTCGATTCCTACGAGGCATGAAAGGAAATCTTTTTGGTTGGTTTTTGTTTCTTTTTCCCCACACTGAAAGTACCTGCAAAAACTAAAATTGTGATTGAACAGACAAATTGCAACTTGCTGAATGGAAATTTGCATAATTGAAAAGGAAAGCAAGGAAATGCAGAACTGAAAGAAAACAAGTGACTAGTCTACTTTTGCTGAAATAAACTATTAGCAAAATGTTGCAATAGGAAATAGAAGAAAGCAGTAATCACAAAATACTCTAACGCTTCCCCGACAACGGCACCAAAAAGTGGTGAGTGCCAGTATCGCAGCAAGAATGTTGTAACTCCTGGCCTGCCAACTTTACTTTTATCAACTTGGTAGTTCGTAACAAACTTGGAAGCGTCGGTGCTATATGCACAAGTACTAGTTCTCACTGCAGGTTGTCACTTGGTCAGCCACCGCAAGATCATTAGGATCTCAAGCCAACTTCTATAGAATTCAGAAGAAGCTTTATGTGTGATGAAAGGAAAGAAAGATTACTCTACATATGCTATTCTAATTGCGGAAAGGAGAAAGACTAGAATGTAAAGCAAAACCTAGTAAACCCTAATTAACAAGCTAATTCTACTTTTGCCAAAAACACTATGAAAACCATGAAAGAAATGTCATTACCTACTCAAGGAATTAAACAACATCTAACCATGCTATTTCTGGAAGTAAATAAGCAAAAAACATATTTTTGGAATTTTATGTGTTTTTATGTGGATTTGACATGCATATAATTTATTGTGCGTGAGTGTGGCAGTGAACAGGTGGCGTTAGAGGGTGGTTTTTGAGCTTGGGAGGATGTAAGATGGTGTGGATGTTTTATAGGAGGTCTTAGGTGGCCTTATGGAGGCTTTTCCCACACTTGGCCTTCAAAAGAAAGCCTACAGGAAAAGCTACACGAGGACATAGGGAAACTATAGGGGGCCTACAAGAGGAGGCCGAGAGAAATTTCCGCTACTTTGAGGGTGTGAGAGTGGGTAGAAAAGGTGGATGAAGGTTGGGATAAGGTGTTAGGGCACCTAAGGTCTACCATGAACCACTAGGAGAGAGAAATATGATTGGGTTTGCTCAAGGGGAGAGGAAGAAGTTCTATGGAAAATAAAGGAAACTAGGGCAGAATTGAGGTGATGTTTGGGAGACCTGTAGGGCATGAATCAGATGGAGGGTGTGATTGCTAGTAAGCTGGCCTACTGCTAGAAGAGATCTGCTACATAGAAACTGACAGTCAACCAAGAAAATCAAGCAACCAATGAAATGGGTGCATCCTAGGAAAAACGAAGTTTTGTATTAAAATGACCTAAACTATGATGTATAGAAGGAAATGCTGGGAAATGCTGCAAGAAAGGAAAGCATGAAAAAGGACTATTGCGAATCAGGAAGTGAACATGATAAAGAAGATCTGAAGCAAAGAAAAACTGGACTACCAACTTACTAGAGAGCTGCAAACACTAGAGGTCCTATGAATGAGGAAAATCTGTGTTTTTTGGGAAGTAAGAGGGTCTTTGCCTCAAATCATGGTCCTAGAGAGAGGAAGAGAGGCCAAGTCAATACTGCTAGCCTTTTGAATCTTTTATGATCACTTTTTAACCTACTACAGAAAGCACAAATGAAAGAAAACTACTAAATCATCAAAAGAAACCTATCTTAACCATAAAAGAAATACATCTAACAGCAAATTAATCCACAAACTAAAGTAAAGCATACAAATACAAGTAAAGAGAAGCTTAGTTGCTTGGATTGGGCCCTAACCCAAGAGCTTCAACCCTCTAAGGTAACTCAGTGCTAGCTCAAAAAGGATTCCATCTTCATTATCAAAAAGTAGCAAGATTACATAAAACTATCACAAAATAATAAGCTCGAAATTTGAGCAGAGTTTACATAAGAAAAAAAATCCGACCCTAGTGAGGCCCTAGGCCTCTCTACTTATACATCTGAAGCTACCAATAACTTCCTTAAAATTAGGGAGGCTTGGCTCCCAAAACTCGAGATAACTCTCAATTATCTTCCACTTGCTTGGTTGCCTTCTAGTGCATGATTCGGCTACTTGTACTCTGAGCTAAATGAAGGGGAATTCGAAGTGAGGAGCAATAAATGAGGGGGATTCCCTCCTATAAGTCCTCTCTTCTATCTACTTCGAGTTATTGCTACAGTTTGACCATTAAATCCTTGACTTTGACCTCGAAATCCATCAATAATCTACATTAAACACATGTTAGACGACATGGCATAATAACTAACTCAACTCACCCTATAAGCATAAATATGATCAGAAAATCATACAATAAGCTAAGAGAATGGTTGATTTTACTAGGTTAGGAGGTAAAATGAGCCCATATAATTACCATTTATGAGGCTCATCACTCCTTTGTCTTCTTTTCTCCATGATATTCCTAGGGGGAGTGTGGTGACTCATCTGATGAGCTTAGGGTTGAGATCTATAGTGAGGCCCCTTATTACATTAGTGGCATGGATTATGGTGAGTGGAGTGAGGAAGAGAGAAAATTCTTGACCCACCTCATCATCATATCCTCTGAATTTTTCGAAAAACCCCATCCAATTATGTCTTGTGAATATTTCAAGCACTTCGGGGTGTTGTTGGAATCTCACAGTGTTGGTGGGATCTCTCCTATTAAACCATCCTATCATCTTGTTGGTGAAGCTTGAAGAGAAAATGAGAGGGTTGAAACAATTTTTCAAATGCAGAACCAAAATAGAGATGATTGTGTATGTAATTTCCTTCACACAGTTGCTAAATTCACTCAAGCTTAGAGGATTCTTGGTTCATTTACTTGCAAAGAGGGATGTAATTACAGAGCCTGCCTCTTTAGATTGTTTGCAGTGGCCAACTCCCATGATATCCCTTCTGAGCTCTTCTCTGCCAATCCTATAGACAATCTCTATGTATCCTATAGGAATTCTTGTGCAGTCCTGTAGGAATTCTTATGTAGTGAAACGATGGAGTATTGCTTCCAGTGGGTTTCCTAGGAAAGAGAGCGACTTGACTGAGGGAGTTTCGAGGAGGTGAAATGCATGAATGCATGGGAACGATGTTTTATTTCCTCTTATGGTGATTCAGGGTGAGGTGGTGTGCTGGCAGTAAAGGTACGTTTCCATTTTTGGACTGTTGTTCCCAACTACCACCTCATCATTCCCCACTCCTTGTAATCAACTCCCACCTTATGGATCTATAGTTTTAACCTATTTTTGTCCTAATCCTTCTCTGTCTTTGAGTTGACTGCAGCCACATGTGAGAGGACACCCAGTTGTGCACGTGTTGACTGAATGAAGGTGGCCAAGTTAATTGGCCACCTTTTCACTTATAAACCAACTATCTCACAACCCTTACATTTTTTTGACTACATGATGCATATGAGAGAGCGAGCGGGATACTTACCTGTGGTTCCAATGCTATGCTGCAGTTGTCGAAGACCAGAGGTGTTGATGTGTATATTTGTTGCATGCCATTCTTCCTCCTCCTCTTACTGTCTGCTAATGGCTTCTTTTTGTTTGCAAGTACCTGTGGTTGAAGATATGATATTGCTGCTTTGGAGCTCCTGGATCATCATGCTGAATACTTGTTGCTGGTGTGATTGGTATTCTGTGGAATAGGCTGTTACAGGATTTCCTACAGGATGTCCTATAGTTGCTTCTCCCTCAGAAATCTTTAATCATTTTTCTTGCTGGGGCTGTGAGGATGGTGACATGGATGGAAAGAAGGAGTGGGAGTGTGGAGAGCAAATAAGATTCAGGTGATGCTCTATATTCCTCTCTGTCTCCTTTTTTTTGAAGACTAGAAAAAAACTCTTGAAACTGATTTTTTTGAATGGTGAGTGCATGGATGATGATGGTGGACAAAGTGTGGTGATAGATCATGAAGAAGATGAATTTTAGGGGCCTAACAAGTCCATCATTTGCCTTCGGATTGCTTCCTGTAGGATTTCTAGGTCACTGTAATTCCTACAGAATCATCCTATAGGTTTTCAAGGGATCCTATAGGAATACAGGAGATCCTGTAGACAACACAGTCTTTTGATAAACTAAAGCAATGGAGTGAAAAAAATGATAGAAAGGATGGATGGATGCATGGTAATGGGTGAAAAAATAAATATGTGAGTGGCACGAGTCTCCTTGGGATCCTCTTTTGCTCCTTGACTGTCTTTCTTACCCACCTGCAAATGGAAATTTCATGATTAATTTTTATTTTTATTTTTTGAGAAACAACTAGGCTACCTCTGAGAGGTTTTCACCCTAGTTTTTGCCCTGGGCACCTCAAGAAAGGTTTTCACCTAGGGATCTTTCTTATTCTCTTTTTCTTTCTTTTTTCTTTTTTTGTTTTTTTTGTTTTGACACCACTCAACCGCCTCAAGAGGTTTTCAACCCAATGATGGGACTCAGGCGCCTCATGGAGGTTTTCACCTGAGTCCTTATTCTTTTTTCTTTTTATCAGTGATTTGATGAGGGAGGAGTTGGAACTTGCTCCACTATCATCATTGTTTTATTGATATCATCAATGAACTCAAGTTTTGATAAAGGTCTCTTGTAAATTTTCAATTGGTGTCCATTAACAAGAAAAGGAATGGCTTCTTCATCTATGGTTTTGATTTGCACTAAACCATTATCATGGCATCTTTCCACAACATAAGGTCTGAGCCATCTTTTCCTTAACTTTCCCTTGAAGTCTTTATACCTAGAATCATATAACAACGCCCAGTTGCTTTCCTGAAATTGCTTCTCCTTGATATTTTTATCATGCCAGATCTTCCTCTGAAGTTGAACTACCTCTGTATGTAGGAGGCCCTGCATTATGAATTCATCCAAACCATTCAATTGGAACAATCTCTCTTTTTGTGCACTGCTGAGATCCAGATCTAGTTGGGCTGCCATCCTTGATGTGTTATATTCAAATTCAATGGACAACAAGGCCTTTTTCCCATAGACTAGCTCATAGCGTGTGAATCCAGTGGTGGTCTTCCATGTGGTATTATAGGCCCAGGTGGCCTCAACTAGTCTTTCTGCCCAATCCTTCCTGTTTCTGCTCACCACTATGGTTAAGATTCCCTCCAGTGCTCTGTTGGTCACCTCCACTTGCCCATTAGCTTGTGGATGATAGGGAGTGGAGGTTCTATGCTTGATCTTGTGATGGCTGAGCAAGTCTTCAATCATGTTGGAGGTAAATTGGCTGCCTTGGTATGTGACCAGCTCTCTAGGGTACCCAAATTTGTAGAATACATTCTGCCTTAAGAACTCAGCGACCTTCTCCTCTGTTTCTGGCTTAATTGCCTTGGTTTTAGCCCACTTAGTCAAATAATCAATGCACACAAGAATGTATTGTTTTTGCTTTGAAGGAGGGTCAATAGGTCCAATGAAGCCCATGCCCCACTTGTCAAATGGCTCGAAAGTCACTTGAGGCTACAGAGGCATTTCATCTCTTGGAGTAGGCCTTCCCATCCTCTAGCATCGATCACACTGATTGGTGTATTTTTTTACATCATGATGAAGAGTGGGCCAATAATAGCCTACTTGTAACAATTTGAATGTTGTATTTTTTGCTGCAAAGTGACCTCCACAAGGCCGACCATGAAAGGTCAAAAGGATGTCAAAGAGTTCCTCCTCCTTGACACACCTTCTCAAGATTTGGTTTGGACCAAGTTTGAAAAGATTGCCCCCAATCCAAGTGAAGGGGTCACTTTTCCTCACTATCTTTCTCTTTTCTTTGGAGGACAAGTTTGGTGGGAACTGTGTTGATACCAAATAGTTTGCTATATCAGAAAACCATGGAGAGAGAACTGAAATAGAAAATAAGTGCTCGTCCGGTAACTAGTCATCCACCATTCCTTCTTCACCTGCAGGCAAATTTACCCTAGACAAAAAGTCTGCAACAACATTTTCCTTACCAGGCTTATCAACAATGGTTAGATCAAACTGTAGGAGCATTGCATAGGAAAAAAGGAAGGGCCCTATAGGCAAAAGTACCACAAGGCCAAGTTAATGTGGTCTTATCCTGGTCTTCTGGGCAGATCTGGATTTGGTTGTACCCACTGAATCCATCTAGGAAAGAGAAAAACCTTTTCCCTACCATGCCATCTACCACTTGGTCAATGAAGGGTAGAGGAAAATGATCCTTCTTTGTGGCTTTGTTCAACTCCCTATAATTGACACAAATTATCTACTTACCATTTCTCTTGGGAACTAACACCAAAGGAGAGACCCACTCACTATCGGAGATAGGGTAAATGAATCCTGCATCTAGCAGTTTTTGCAGTTCTTCTTTGACTATATCTTTAAGAGATAGATTCATCCTCCTTTATGGTTGCCAGAATGGCTTGCAACCTTCTTTGATGTATATGTGGTGAGTACACAAGGAGGGGTGTACTCCCTTCATTTCCTTATAACTCCAAGCAAAGGCTTCTAGATTTTCCTTTAACATGTTGCATAGCTTCTATTCTTCGAGAGCAGAAAGAGATAGATTGATTTTCAAGGTTCTCTCTGTGCCAAATTCTATCGTTTTGACATGGAGTGGGTTGGAATCAGCCCAGCATAAGTCAAATGGATGATTTTTCTGGGTTTCCTTTACTACTTCATCTAAGCGTAATGAACTGGGAGTTGGACTTTGGAGTAGGTGTTCAATCAAGTCATCCTCATGCTGTTGTCCTCCTCCCATGGTTGCTTCTAAAGCATAAAGTTGGGTGGAATAAACTTCATCTCCTTCCTCCTCCTCCAACCATAAAGGTAATTCATGTTGTAGAGAAGGTTGAGTAGGAGGGTATAGGAGTAACTGCTTGGACATATGCCCATTATTGATGGCCATATTCCCAACTCTGCAGATAATGTAAGCATTGGTAGTGGCCAACCATGGCCTCCCAAGGATGAGAGGGTAAACAATAAGCTTAGCCTTTGGCTGGAGAGCTAGGAAATCTACAGGGTACTCCCAAGAGTCAATGGAGACCATCACATCCTCCGCAATTCCCTCAAGGGTTACTATGGAATGGTCTGCAAGTTGCAGAACTGTTGTGGTCTTCCTCAATGAACCTTGGAGGTTGAGCTTGAGCATGGTGTCCTTGGTCATCACATTAATGGCAGCCCCAAGATCGATCAGAGTGTGTGGGACAATGGTGTCATTAATGTGCACATCTACTACAAGGCTCCCAGGGTCCAAATATTTTGGACAAATTATCTGCCCTAGTATTAAGTTGGACAGTTGCCCAATGACATTAATGGTAGTGGCATCCCTTTTTCGCCTCCCTGAATGCTTGAAGCACTTCTCCTTCATCAACTTATTGTAAATAGGAACATCTTTTATTTCCTAGAGAAGTGGGATATTTACACAAAGATTTTTCAATTCTCCCAAAAGTTCAGTCTCTTTTGGGGTAGGTTGGACTGGTTGGGCTAGTCTCTCAGGAAAGGGTGGATTTACTTTAAGTTTGCTTTCCTCTCTTTTTTCCTCATCCTCCCTAGGTGGAGGTGGAGGTTGGTTATCCGGGAGAACTCTCCCAGATCTTAGTTTAACCTCCTGGATTTCCACAACATAAGCTGGATATGATGTCTCTCCATTGTATACTTGTTGAGCCTGCCTGTTGTTCAGGTTTGGATTTCCCTGGGCAGGCATCTGGGGTTGCTTGGGTGGAGCAGAGTGTAGGATTTGTGGTTGGGCAGGTGGTGGAGGCAATAGAGCTGGAGCATTGTTGCATTGGGGCATCCACCCCTGGAGTGGTGTTTTCCACTGAGGTTGTGGCAGAGCATAAGTTTGAAATGACTGGTTGGTTGGCTGGGAGTGATACTGAGATGCATAGGACCAAGGAGGGGGTGTAGACCAGGAAGGATGAGTAGGGGGTCCCTAAGAAGGTATGGTTGTGGTTTGGTTGGGGTTTTAATATGCATGGGACGACCCTTGCCTGCCCTATTGGTATGGTCTAGGCCCATGAGGTCTACTTTGGTTAATGTAGCAAAGCTGCTCAGTGACCCCTTCAACTCCTTTATATACAACTTTGAGTCCAGGTAAAGAAGGGCACTTGTCTGTGGAGTGGGTTTCTTCACAAACCGAGCACATTTCAATAGAGTTCAATGGACATTCATTCCTTGGATGCCTCCTAGTGCATCTAAGACAAAAAATGGCCAAGGCTCTCTCTGATTCCTCCTGCTTCCTCTTAATGTTCGTGGTGTCCAATTTCAAGGCAAGGGTTTACAACATCTCGCTTTTGAAATCTTTCAAGATGTTTCCAATTTCACCCTTGATCGATGAGTTGGAAGATGATGTATTGGCCATAGGTTGACTACCCCTACCCTTTTTCTTGGCTGCCCTAGAATGGTTTCTAAAGACAGTCTTGATATCCTCATAGGGTAATTGGTAGATATCTCCTCTTGCTAACAAATGTAAGGTATCCAGAAGATCTTCTCTTACTCCCCTAAGCAAGACCAGATTTAGTGACTTAGGGTCAAGTGTGCATCTGGCCCTTTTGTAACTAAGTTGGAATCTTTCTTCGTAATCCTCTAAGGATTCATCATTGCCTGTGGTCATCCTGAAAATTTCTTCTTTAGTATCCTTTGACCGACAGTAGTTCCAATATTTGTTGTTAAAGGCCTATTGCATCTGAGCCCAAGTTATGATGCTATCTCTAGGTAAACCCATGTACCAGCGCAATGTTGCATCCTTGAGGGTAGATGGAAATAGTTTTAACTTTTCTCATCACCTGTATAGTCATAGGTTCGGCATATAACAACAAAATCAAACAGGAAAGTGTCGGGGTCCTCTGTGGTCAGGCCATGGAAATGAGGTATGGCAATGGGGCTTATATTTTTCGTCTTAGTGTCCCCATTGGTTTCCCTGATGGGGAAGGCACCCTCAACTCTCTCTCTATTTCCTCTGTCATTTCGGTTTTTAGCCATTGGTTCAGTAGGAATGGACTCTTCTTCTTCTTCTTCCCCTATAGGTTGTTCAAATATGTCAGGTTGCTCACCTAAGGGTTCCTCAAGTTCACAACCACCGAAGAAGAGAGAAGGTTTCCTGTTGGATGCAGTGGGAGTATTTGGCAAAAATTTCCCTAAGTTGTCCCCATTCCTACAAGACATGAAAGGAAATATTTTTGGTTTGGTTTTGTATTTTTATTAAACTTGGAAAGTAATTGCAGAATTGAAATTGTTGATTGAATGAAAATTACTGACAAAATGAAAAAGCTACTTGCTGAGTTGAAATTTTACTTGCAAAAATGGAAAGGAAAGTAGACAATGCAAAACGAAAGAAAGGAAACAACTAGATTACTTTTGTAGAAATAAACTAATGGCGGAATATTGAAGACAAGAAATAGAAGAAAAGAAAGCAGTAATCACATTCTACTCAGAAACCTCCATAGAAACGGCGCCAAAAAGTGATGAATGCCAGTATTGCAGCAAGGATGCTACAACTCCTGGGCTACCAGCTTTAATTATCAACCCGGGGTTCGTACAAACTTGGAGGTGACAGTGTTGTATGCACAAGTAAAAGTGATAGTTCTACCTGTTGTCACTGTTCAACTGGCGAGAGACCACTGGGGTTCCAAGCCAGACTTCTATAGAGTCAGAAGAAGCTTGATTCTTTGATTTAAGAAAGGTAAATCTACTCTAAGAGAGTTACTTTACTGCAGTAATGGAGAAGGCCAACATGTAATGCTAAACCACACCATACCCTAACTAACCATTTAAGAAGCTATGCTAAGTAGAAATGATAAATCAACATAAAACAAATGCTACTATCTAAGATGCAGAAGTAAGAAGCATCAAACAATACTAATGTGCAAGTAAATAAACTAAACTAAATATGTTTTCACTTTTTGGGTCTTTCTATGCAAAATCAAGTGTGCAAGCTAACTGTTCTTATGGATGTCACAGGTGGATTAAGGGTGTTTGAGGATGGATATAGGTTTATGAAGTGGTTGGATGGTGTGGAGGGTACCTAGGCGGCTTTTTGTGACATCCTATAGGTTTTCCATCAATTCAGCCTCAAAACAGGTCGTTTCAGAAAAACCTACAGGATGTACTAGAAACCTACAAAATGTACTAGAAACCTACAGGATGATCCCGTAGGAATTACAGGAAACCTACAGGATACAACCGAGAGCTAAATGTGAGATGTTGGAGGTGATGGGAGGCTTAGGAGAGGTGTGTGATGGGTGGAATGGAGCGTTAGAAGGTCTAGGATTACTTAGGAGTCAATATCCAAGATGATAGATGGCTATATTCGCTCAATGTGTTTGGGAGAATTTCAATGAAAAATGATGAAAAACTAGTAAGGGTGATGGTGAAAACAAGGGATGGCTAAGATGGTTGAATTGGAAGGTGGTTGTTGGCTATGAAGTCTTAGTCTCCTCATGAAGCACCAGCTCTGCATAAAACATGTGTGTCTTTCAAAAAGCTATGCAACAAGATACATTTTCATAAACTAGAAAAGCATAATTAATGAATCAATTGCCTATATTATGCATGAAGAAAGTTGTTGAAGGGAATGGAAGCATGAGTGAGATCTACTGCAAAAATGGAGATGGAAAAGATCACAATGAAATCTACCTTGCAACATTAACCAAATACTAAATTAAAGATAGCAAACTCCAAAGCCCATAAAAGAACTAGAAATATGTGTTTTCGGAGCTGCTTAAGGGTCCCTTCCTCAAGTCATGGTCCCAAAGGGAGGAAGTGAGGTCGAGACACCTACTAACAACCTTGTGGTGATCCTTTTTCTCCTTGCTAACCTGCTACTTGAAATAAGGCACAAATGGAAGCAAACTATCCCACAACCAATCTAATCTACACTACTTGTAATGGAAATGTATCTAATAAGAAAGTTAACAATTAAGCTATGAATCTACACTAAACATACATGTACAATCGAGAGGAGCCTTGGCTGCTAGGGTTGGGCCCTAACCCAAGAGCTTCAGCCCTCTGAGTTAACTCAGTGCTGGCTCAAAACAAAACTCATTCTTATTGCCAAAACAAAAAATTACATCAAAAGAACTGTCACAAGTCTTATAGCTCGAAAATAGAGTAGATTTTTACAATCAAAAATCCAAATCCTGCTGAGGTCCTAGGCCTCTCTACTTATACACCTGAAGTCCCCAACGAATTCCTTAAAATTAGGGAGGTTCGACTCCCAAACTCAAGATAAACTGTTGCTTTGTCTCTCACTTGCTCGGTTGCCTTCTAGTCTTCATGATTTGGCTGTTTGCACTATGAGCTGATGGAGGAATATTCGAATGGAGGGGTAGTAAATGAGGAGGATTTACCTCCTATAATCCCTCTCCCTTGTCCCATTCGAGTTTTGACCTTGGTCTTTGCCAAAATTCCTTGATTTTCTCCTTTAATCCTGCATTAAATGAATATTAGACCACAAAGCATAATATCCAACTCTAACTCACCTCAAAAACAAAATATAATCAAAAGCATGCAATAAGTTATGAGAAAAGTTGGTTTGACTAAGCCAGGAGGTGAATTAAGGCCCATATAATTACCTAATGATGAGGCTCATCACTTAGATTGCACAATTCTAGAAGGGAAGGTTGGTCTTGAGCTCAGGGATTGCGCAATGCAAGAGTCCTAGGAGATAGGAACTGTGCATTTTGTAGATCCAAGGGTCAAGGTCATAGCTTGCTGACTGGAACTAGTCAAGCTAGGTGAAGCCAAGTTGAAGGGTCGAGGAGTTTCTTTGGAAAATGCTAAGTACAAGACCAGTGAGACTGATAGGTGAATTGATGAAGCTTCGACTGTGTCCTAACACTTAGAATACTTGACGACTCAACAACATTGATCACCCATGACAAATGAACAACACATTTTGTTATAGCTCCAAATATCACTATTATGGTTTGTGATGTTGCACTCATGGCCTAGGACAACCCCTCCTTCCAGACCTGGTCCAAAATCTAAAAAACTGTGTTTTATTCCCTGTACGCGACATTGCCCTGAGTTAAACGCGTGTATACGCGGGTCCATATATACCCAACCTGCGTATATGTATTAAAACACTTAAAAAAATATAAAACTCCTTATTTTTGGGCATAGATCGCGGGTTTTACCTGCTGATCACCTGTTAGTGCCCGTGGCCCAACTGTTCCCAACCAATTCCTAACTAAAAAACTACTTTGGGATTGGTATAAAAAGACATCAAAGGGAAGGCCTAAGGGAGGAGAGAAGAGAGAGAAAGGTTATTATACTAATATTTTCCCCCTGACCAGGTCTGAAGACCCTTGTGCCTTCTGCACTTCCCCCATTTGTACAAGAAACCCTTGTTTCCTTGTGATTTGATGTTCATCCCTTAGTTATGGCATCATGGAGTGAGTCTTGGAAGGAGATATGCTAGAGGCTTGAGGCGGGGACGGATCCAGAAGGAGGTTGTGCTTGGAGCCTACAAAGGTTGCTCAGGTGATATTACTCCTTTTGTACTTTCTATTTGTCTATAATAAATAAACACGTCTTGATTCCCAATATGCTTCTTCTTTATGTTTATGATGTTCATGTTTGAATTTCATGTATGAATGGTTGTTTAAAGTTCATAATTAACTTCCTTCTTTTATAACATAAAGATGATTTTTGTATAAATTTTTGTCCATATACTACTGCATTCTTTGTAATTGTTGGTTTTGCAGTGCAAAGGAGCGAAAGGGACGTGAAGAAGGGTTTGGACCCTTGAGGAACTACTCGAACGTAGGACCTAAGGTACGTCCTTCTTACTTTAGAATTAGCTTTTGCTAGCATAATGGTTGTGTGTATGCATGTTTCTTTGTTTAGACAACTTTCAGTCTGCTAGGGTTCCACCCAAAAGCCCTAGTGGATAAAATCCCTCAACAGAATTGGCGACTTCATGACTAGCTACGACAAGTGCGGCAACCAAGGTAGACTTTATGACGAGCGTGACGACACTTGTGCGAAAGTGATAAAAAATTTGTGAGTGAGTGTGACAGATGTTCATGCACTAGAAGGCAGTCGAATCATGCACTAGAAGGCAGCCGAGCAAGTGGAGGATGTCTGATGATTATCTCGAGTTTTGGGAGCCAAGCCTCCCTTATTTTAAGGAAGCTGTTGGTAGCTTCATTTGTATAAGTAGAGAGGCCTAGGGCCTCACTAGGGTCGGATTTTTGTTGGATTTTTTCTTATGTAAACTCTGCTCCAACTTCGAGCTTATTATTTTGTGACAGTTTCATGTAATCTTGCTATTGTTTTGATAATAAAGATGGAATCCTTTTTGAGCTAGCACTGAGTTACCCCAGAGGGCTAAAGCTCTTGGATTAGGGCCCAATCCAAGCATCAAGGCTCCTCTTTACTTGTATTTGTATGTTTTATTTTAGTTTGTAGATTAGGATGTTGTTAGATGTATTTCTTTTATGGTTAAGAATAGGTTGTTTTTGATGATTCAGTAGTTTGCTTCCATTTGTGGTTTCTATAGCAAGTTAAACAGTGATCAGAAAAGACTCAAAAGGATAGAAACAGTGTCTTGGCCTCTCTTCCTCCCTTTGGGACCATGATTTGAGGCAAAGACCCTCTTGCTCCCCCAAAAACACAGATTTTCCTCCTTCATAGGACTTCTAGTGTTTGCAGCTTTTTAGTAGGTTAGTAGTCTAGTTTTGCTTTGCTTTAGATCTTCTTCATCATGCTCACTTCTTGATTTTCAATAGTCTTCTTTCATGCTTTCCTTTCCTGCAACATTTCTCAGCATTTCCTTTCATAGATCATAGTTTAGACAATTTTGATGCAAAACTTTGTTTTTCTAGATGCACTCATTTCATTGCTTGCTTGATCTTATTAGTTGACTGTCAGTTCCTTTGCAGAAGATCTCTTCTAGCAATAGGCCAGCTTATCATCCATCACATCCTTCATCTAATCCATGCCCTACAGGTCACCCAAACCTCACCTCAATTCTGCCTTATTTTCCTGCATTTTTCATAGAACTTATTCCTCTCTCCTTGAGCAAACCCAATCATCTTCCTCTCTCCTGCTGATTTATGGTAGACATTAGGCACCCTAACACCTTATTCCAACCTTAATTCACCTTTTCCACCCACTCTCACACCCTCAAAATAGTGAAAACTACTCTCGGCCTCCTCTTGTAGGCCTCCTGTAGTTTCCCTGTTTTCCTCCTGTAGATTTCCTATGTCCTCCTGTAGATTTTCCTGTGGGCTTTCTTTTGAATTCCGAGTGTGGGAAAAGCCTCCAGAAGGCCACCTAAGACATCCTAGGACCCATTCACACTATCCTACATCTTCTCAAGTCCCAAGACTGCCCTTCAACACCACCTATTCGTTGCCACATTCACACACAATAAATTACATGCATGTCAAATTCACATAAAAAAGTAGAATTAGTTGGTTAATTAGGGTTCATTAGGTTTTCTTTACATTTTAGTCTTTCTCCTTTCTGTAGTTAGATTAGCATCAGTAGAGTAATCTTTCTCTCCTTTCATCACATATAGAGTTTATTCCGGAATCCATAGAAGTTGGCTTGAGCTCCTAGTGATCTTGCATCGGTTGACCAAGTGACAACATGCAGTGAGAACTAGTACTTGTGCATATAGCACCGATGCATCCAAGTTTGTTACGAACTACCAGGTTGATAAGAGTAAAGTAGGCAACCCAGGAGTTGCAACATTATTGCTGCAATACTGGTGCTCACCATGCGCCATTTTGGTCAGCTTGTCGGCGCTCATTGTGTCTAGGCATTGCTCCTGTTCCTTTAGCGCTCTCTTCTCTGAGTAGAGCTTAAGGTTGCTAAACGTTGATGTGCATCCAGGGAATGGTGCAAAATGTATGGAAATGGGGTTGGGCACCATGCCTAAACCATCTTCCTCATTTGGGTTGGTGAAAAACCCGATGCCATTTGTTCTGTCCGCTACTGTATGACAATCAATGTAGAAGGATCTGTTGTAAGAAATAAGCTCGTTTTTCATTTTTAAATCCTCATGAATGTATCCCGCGATATTCCATCTCTTTTGAGAAGGTGCGTAAATTTGCACCATCTGTCTCTCGATCTGGCCATTCCTATTCCTTTCATTCTTCCTGACAGCAACAACTCTGTATGAAGTGTCGGATGTATTAGTCTAATCGACAACTATGCACTCATCAATGTAGAAGGGCTCTTCTTATGGTCCTGGAATATCAACGAACGCTCTCGTATAAGGATTGCAGACACTGCCATTATAGGAACAGCTTCGGATGACCAAGATGAGTTCTGGAATAGACTCGTTGCAATAAATTTTACAGGTTTCATATAGTAAGTCCTCCATGAAAGAAAGGGTGAAGCACGAGTTTATCCAGATGCGTTTGTAGAAACAAAAAGCCATTGATGGCATATTGAGAATCTTACTACAGAAAACCAGTTGTGGCTGCCGGTTGAGAGCTACCTCAGACCACTTTCTTAGGAAGTATTGCGAAGAAAGAAATTCCTTCCATTGCTTATTGATGATGTGAAACTTATACACAAACTCCACAGGCATCCGAGCTAATATCTCCATTTGAAGGCCACAAGACACTTTGTTAAACGATATTTGAGCTACATTTTGCATGTCAATATCTATAATAGAACAGAGGTCAAGATTTATGAAAGCCTGCATCACAAAATGAATATATTTTATGTATTATCTTACAAACGCCTCAACATGATCAATATGATCAAATAGCTATAGATGTGAAAGTTTGGAGAATCAGAAGCATCGCAGAACAGCTTCGCAGCGGTGTGGAGAGCAGAGAGACTCGCACAAGAGGTTATCCGACTCATGCGCTTTGAGTTCGTCTGCATGTAATCCATAGAGAAGTTGTGTGCAAACCGACTGAAGTCCTTCAACAACTTATGCATTTTGGGTCACTCTGCATGCAATCCATAGAGAAAATACCCAAACCGATGAAACACAACTGGATTTGATGGGATCCACGGCCTCTTCATCTTCATTCTCCTTCTGGGTATCACCATTTTGTGGGTAATCTACTCCCACTGAATGAGATTCCTGCTCTTGTTGTTGTTGTAACTGCTTATCCTCTTTTAAGGGTTCCAGATGAGGATGAGGTTGATTATATTTTGCCTTCTATGCATCTGTGAGGGATTTCCATAGCTGAGAGAGAGCTTTTGTCGCAGGGATGTTAGGGTATGATTGCCTTTCCTTCTTCACTATTTCCCTTGCGCTTCTTGGTGGATCCAACCATGGTATGTTGCTGCCTTGATCTGATACTTTGCACAATTGTTCTATGTATAACATTCGATTCTATGTATAACTGTTACTTCTACAATTTTGGATGTATGTTTGGCCTTTTTTTACCCCCAACATATAGTCAATCTTTAGCTACATCAAAGTAGATATTCGATAGGTCTACTATAGCAAAGCACTATATAATCTAGAAAATCTTATAGAACTGATAGTGTCCACCATTTCACTATACCTGTCTTGCACCTGAAACAAGGTTGTAGTTCACCATTGTATACATCCACGAAATTATTCTTAGCCCAGAAAAGTGTTTGTGTGTGATTCACATCTTGTTGTTGCTCAGTGACATATTGTGAAACAACTACTTAGTCAACTTGCAAGCCTACTCTTCCATGCAATACATTTAAGAGTTCGGCACAATCCAGAAGCAGAAAGAAAAGGTTGAATGTTGAAGCTTTATTCCAACATTATTTTTTATTTTGATGATAACTAGAAACAAGTTGTATGATCGTTTGGTCCTTTTTCAGAGACATTGCTGCAGATTTTGACAATCTAGACACTATTATCCAAACCACTTTATTAATTTCTATTTTTCTAGGTTACAAAAAAAAGCAGAGCTACTTCAATAATCTTTTGTTGTAAGTAAAAATGGCTCTAATTAGTGATGTATTAAGTTTATTAAATACCTTGATACATTCCACTATAGATGATATGGTAAACATCACCAAGGACAATCTTTTCGACATTAAAATATGTGTGCAAAATGCACAAGACAAGATTGAATTTTTGCAGCTTGAATCTCAGCTACAGCAAGCAAAATTACAACAATGGAGTCATCATTCTAAACTTGTTTCTGTTCAGAACAATGAAACAGACTCCCATAAACAGCAAGTCAATAATTCAGATTCAGTGCCTAATGCAACAACAGATTTGCATGCAAAAGTAGAAATTTAGCCTGCACTTCCAAAGTTGGTCATCAGACCTTGGGAAGAGCTTGTCCATAACAAGCACAAAACTGGTCTTGGATATGACAAGGACGTGTCCTTTCATATTCCAGACTACTCCAAACCAATCCAATTTCAAAGTGTTGGATTTCTTCAGGATGGTTCATCTTCACCTGCTCCTCATGACAGTTCACCTTCAGCTGTTTCAAATTCTGCTTCTCTTCCAAAAAAGCCACAACAAATTGTGAAATGCCAACACTGTGACCAAGTTGGCCATTTGAAAGATCATTTTTTTGATCTTCATCCATGTAAGCACTGTCATAAAACTAGTCATTCTTCAAACAGATGATTCAGAAACAAGCCTACTGCAGGAACAAAGATTCATCTTGGATGGATCTCTTCTTAGCAATGGGCATTAATAGCCAAGAAGATATTTCAATCACATGTCAAAACTTGTTCTAGAGTATTGAACGGTCTTGCAGTTGAGTTTTCTCCATCATCCTCACCTTGTATCTAACAGGGGGGGAAATTTTCATCAACAAGCTTCAAAGCCACATCAAGCGAGCCTGAGCCACAACCTACCACACCAGTTTCAAAGTTGTAGCCAGAGACAAAGATGCCCTTGAGCATGCCTTCAGTTGGTAATTTGGGACACTTCTTCTAGCAGAAGACTTCAGATTCTTGCCAGTTTCGGAAGAGTTCTAGGAATTGCATTAAGCATTCTAGAGTTGCTGGTCATCCTTAAACGATCACAGGTTGAGACTTCCCTTTTCAGGTTGATGTTCTCCCTTTTATGCGGGGTGAGACCTCCCTTTCATGGTTGAAGGTTTCCCTCTTCAGAACAATAGGAGCAATTCCTCTAGCAGAAGACTTCGGCTTCTTGCCAGTTTTGGAAGAGTTCTAGGAATTTCACTAAGCATTCCAGTGTTGGTGTTCATCCTTAAACCACTGCCCTTTATACCAACATTTCAGAGAGCACATTCAGCCTAGTGTTGCCATGCATTTTTTGCACATTTTGTATTACAGGTCTCTTCTTGGACTCATACATAACCCTTCAGATTAAGGGGGGTAATGTTGGACACCTAATCCTCTAAGGGTTAGTGTGGAAGATGAATAGATAAAGGAAGTCCAAGAGACCTTGGGATGTGGAACCCAACGGTCACACCATGTACTATAAATGTATATGTTTTGTTAATAATAAATGTACTCTCATGTTTTACCTTTCATACTCGTTCTGCCATGTGTGTGTTTGATAGACTAGATGAACCACATGCGAAGCATAATCTTTTATTACTAGAATGGAAATTGGACATTGAATATTGATACTGAATTCTTTTAGAAAAAATATTGTTACTAAATTCTTCTAGGAAAAATTCCATGAGCATGCATGTAAATATGACAAAGAATGAACAAGGAAGACCATAATTGTAGATAATTTAAGTAGAAGTTATCTTCTGGAATAAGGGTAAACATTTATGCCAAGAAAATAAATTTACATTGTGGTTTATACTGTAAATATTGATGAAATAGCAAACTGCTAGGAATTATCGAAGTGGCCATTGGTTCCTCCAAAGAAAATGCATATAAATTACATATAGAATTAACAACTATCTCTATGACCTTAGTGACCGCTTGATGAGGAAAATCTACAGAATACAAACTTGGTTGGAACAGTTGAATCCTTCCTTCTTTTCTAAACACAAAGAAAACATTCAACAAGTTTTATATTGAGATGTAAAACCCTAAGGTAATTGCCCCAAGAGGGGTCAATTTATTTTTCATATGGGTTCCATCTACTAATGGTTGGCATCTCCTCCTGCCCTAGATTTAACTTGATTGGGCTAGGGTTGATGGGGACATGGAGAAAAAAAATACAACAACAAATAACCTATGAACGAGGAAGTGGAACCTAGAAGAAGTTATAGCCGTAGAAAAAAATAGAAAGAATAACTTACATTAACATTTCTCCATGGGAAAACCAATGACCTCTGCTAGGTGGAGCAACACCACAAGTAAAGAAAAGAATTATAAACTCGTGAGGAAGAAAACTAACAAGAACATTAAAAAAACAAAACAAAAAAATCGAAAAGGAAACTCATGCGGGTCAAATCCATGTCACTGAAGAGGGTTTTTACCTGTAAGCGGGTCGATAGAGGTGCCCACCATGTCGATGCTAATCCCTTCCATCAATTCTGAGAAAAAATCAAAATGGAACAAGTTAACGTAAAGGGAATACCCATTGCAAAGTAGAGGAGGGCACAAAATTTGTCAAAAAAATTACTTTATACCTGCTAATTTTCCAAGATGACGACGAGATTGTTAAGGTAAAGGCCCTCAGTTGGCAGGAAAAAAAAATTGGATAGGAAAAACAATCGTTTAGAAGAGTTAACCATAGTAATTCATCACAGGTAAAAGAAAACCAATAGTTGAATAAGGTTGCGAGGAATCAATCTCACCTCGATGAAAGATGATGGTAGGGTGGAGTAGCTAGGCTCCTCCAGAGTGATAGACATCATTTGTATGTTTCAAACCCTAATACACCAAGGGAAGATCACTGCTTCGAAAGAAGAAAATTACCAAAGACTCTAAACGACCCCTAAGGAAGTTAACCTAATGGAAAGCCAATTGAGATTAGTCGTAGATCTTACTAGATGGACATATGTAATGCTTAGATCGTAGATCAATAAATACATATATTAAATATGTCGCTTCGAAATCCTCAAGGAATTGTACCAAGGTTCCAAAGGTTTCATATCATAAAGCCTGTGGTAAACATATCCATGCAAAGCTTAATAATTCAGGTTTCTACTTTGTATTATCAACACCCTCAAGAATTAAAATTGTTGCACAAATAATATCCCAATTAAAAGGCTTTCCTTGATAAAGAAGAACAATGTTCAATCATATAATATGGACAAATGTGAATGAATATTGAAAGTAAATTTGGTATGTGGATTTTGTAAACCTTCAAGCTATAAGATTCTTTTATTTTTATAAAATAAAATAACTTGAGGTTAGGATTAGAGTCGTGACATAGTCCATATGAGGAATTTTCCTTATGATTATGGTAGGAACTCCCTAGCAAAAAGTGTCCCATGAGAATAGTGTAAGAGGAAAATGGTAGAGGAGGGGGACTCCTAGGGTTCCATTCATTTATAGAAAGATAAAGAGGTTAATAATGTAGATTTTAAATTGCAAGATAGATTTGGGGAGTTGGGGGAGGAAAGAGCGAGAGGGGCAATTCAATGGAAAAATTGTGTCACAATTTGCTTGAGGACTTGGTGTTGCGACCAACAACCAAGTTGAGTTCTTCGCCATTAATATATTGAGCATATAATAGGGGGTAAAGGGTTTTTATATTGGTAGGTATAAAAAATGGAGCTCAAAGTTAATGAAAAAATATAAAGGGGTATGAAAAATGTTAATGAAAAAATGGATACCTACAATATCTAGTGAAAGTAGGGATTTTTTAAATTGGGAAGGTATATTGGGTTCATATTTCTAGGGGTTTAAATAATGTGATTTTTAGAGGTATTTTACAATATGTAGTCAAATTAGGGGTATTGTTTAGTATGCCACAAACGCACGTGATATTTCAGAGGATCGTTGAGTGAATCTCCCATGGAAAATGTGGGTTTTTGTTTTTGACATTTTGCCTAATGTGGGGATATTGTACAAAGTTTGGACGACACCATGCACATTCGGTTGTGAAAACGCCTAACAGACTATGCAAATGTGCAATAGAGGCTTAGATGAGTGAGTGATAACTGAGAGATTCCTCAAATGACAACATGTATTCCACTTGTGTAGGTTGGTTAGACATGGGCAGTGGCGTCGATCCAGCTCAATATGGTCCATCAAACAGTTGTTGATCCACAAGTACGAGGAAAACTCATTAGGGTTAATTGACTAGAGATTCCTTAGATACAGATGTTGAAGACAAACACTATATAAGGGGCTACAACCAATTATTGAGGGTTTTGTTTGATGTTATTTTGGCTCTGCACTTTTGTTGTTGATAGACAATAGTTTTGTGTTGTTGGTGCTATTTGATATTGTCTTTGTTCTATTGTCTTATTATGTGGATTATGGTATCGAGATTCTAATAGCTTTACATTCCTTTGTTGATGTCTATTATATATATTGTAATGGTGTTGGCCATGTAGTATTATATGAATTATCATAGTTTAAGTTCTTGTAGTCAAACATATGGAGCTTTTATGTAACTAGTACATTTGTTGTTTAGTATAAATATGAGATATTTAGAGGAGTGTTATATGGAATTTGCATCTATGGATAAACACATTTTCCCTAGGTGGGTAGCTACACCTAGAACAACGGAAGAAAGTAGTTTAACCTTTTCCTATAGTAGATAGATGAGATGAAGGAACTTATGTGTAGTCTTTTGCTTCCTTGATCCCCTTTGAATTGCTCTCATCACTCCCACTTGAACTAAATCCACTCAATTGGTACCTGTGTCAACAGAAATAGAAACAACAAATGATCAAAGCATACATGATCTATCTACTATAAACCAATGGAATCAAAGACATTGAAACACATAATCATCATAGATATGAACAAGAATATGAGAAAATGAATAAACTCTTTATTAATGTGGAAGGAAGAGTTTCACCCAATACATTTCGATCATGTGCCACTCCTCCAACTTCATTCCAACCCTCACCACATCAAAAGCACACCAATCCAGCAACTCAATTCTCAAACCAACATAATTTCCTTACAAACTTCAGATTCTAGCCCCCTGATCACTATGATGAGTGCTCAATTTATAGGAAATGGAGGTAGTTTTGTCATAAATGAGGGTATTGAATGGCCTTCCAAACTTGGAGTTAGTTTCCATGGAGCAAGGGATGAGAGGATAGGAGGTTAATTGATCCTTAGCCTATCCAATTTCGAGCTCATAGGAGGAAATAAGAGATGGGATCCTTCTAGAATGCTCTAGAATCAAGGAATATTCCCATAACCCTATGCAAATTTCGCTCAATCTCGCCCAGCGCATGTCAAAGAGGGCCTAAGTGCACTGCAGTGTAGGCCAAAATGGGTCTGCCTGCTCTGCAGCACAGTTACCCCTGACTAGGGTTGTGCTAGTGTCCCAAGGAGGCATTTCAACAAGGCTTCAGGCTAAGAAACTTTCTTCAATGGAAGAATTCAATGTGATGAATTTTCTAGGGCATGTAGCAACTAAATTAGGGTTTGATGAGCCCTAATTGTACTGATCTGGATGTCGGGAGTGATGTGCCCAAATAGACCTATAACAGTTTCCCCCTAAAGCATGAAGTCGAAAATGATAATTTTGAGTGATATGCTTTACGATGTGTTGAGGGGGATCTGAAGTGGATGGTGACCTGCATTTATTACAATACATAACATCATGATATTTTGAATTTTTTCATGAATTGTTGAGGGAAGGCATACCCATACTCATCATATAAAATGTTAATTACATGTACATAAATCAGATAGTCATCTATAGATATAGACCCATGATAGGATGACCATCTGTGTAAAGCCATCGTACAGATGATTTAGTACTCTCTTGAAATCGCAGCCCGTATGGATGAAACTAGATCCGAGGTACTCTATCTTGTCCAATCGTTCACTCAAGTACGAGTCTAACCGTGTGAAAATGTGATCTGAAGTCAAAAATGGGAAGACACTGCCTGATTACCAGCCAATGATGTAAGTTGTCAACATATGCGAGAGAGATCACCGATAATGATAATGATTCTCAAGGTAATACAGTACATTTTTCATGTTGTGAATAGATGTTTTGATGTCAAACACCATACAATGTCTTTCGGTCGAAGGCCAGTGATTTCAACCTATCGCCGGAAGCAAGAAACTTGCCATTAATGTATGCAAGCCTCAAGGTACTGGAAGGGTGTTTCTAAATCAACTTCTTGGATAAAAACCAAGGCTCATCTGAAGGAAGAGGTTGATAGAATGGAAATCATGAGGGTTAAAATGGAGACGGGTTCATTTTTACACAAGCTTGAACCATAGGGAACTATGCTTGGATTCAGTTTCATGTTTACACGAGCTTGAAACGATGGAAGGAGAAAAACCAAGGCGCATCTGATGGAAGAGGCTGATAGAAAGGCAATCATGAGGGTTAAAATGGAGACGGGTTCATTTTTACACAAGCCTAAACCACAAGGAACTATGCTTGGATTCAGTTTTATGTTTACACAAGCCTTAAACGAAAAACTACGCTTGGATTCAGTTTCATTTTTACACAAGCTTGAAATGAAAAATTATGCTTGAGATTGGTTTAAATGCCCCCAACATGATGACTCGATTCTAGGTGCATGCCCCCCAAGATTCATTATATTCACCTAAGTAGACTACTCGTGGCTATCATGTGGATGGAATGAAGATTCGTTTATGAGATCAAGTGAAAAGCTCGACTGGGATTTTACGAGATCTAATCAAAGACTTGAATTGGAACTTTGCTCTAGTGGACCTTGTTTCATTTTTTAATGAGCTTGACGCAAGACAAGGAACTCTACTCAAATTCCTTGTTTCATTTTTTAACGAGCTTGACACAAGACAAGGAACTATGCTCTGAGACCTGTTTCATTTTTTAATGAGGTTGCCATAGTAAAAGAGCTATCCTCATATTCCTTGTTTCATTTTTTAACGAACTTGACACAAGACAAGGAACTATGCTCATATTCCTTGTTTCATTTTTTAACGAGGTTGACATAAGACCAAGAACTATCCTCATATTCCTTGATCATGACCCATAAGAGGTCATGACTTCCAGGAGGTTCTCATCATATGGGATAACAATGGATATGTAGCAAGGAATCCATTAGAGAGATCTGGTTCCAATGCCCCCATTACATAATGCACAACATCACGAAATTGATCGTTAGTTGATGTAGGCATGGAACGGTTTGCCACATAATTGATTCATGGAAGGGAAGATACCATTGGGACAAAAGGACCATTTAGAGAAGATGGTTGACTGGAAGACATATTGGACCGGGAAATGAAAGCTGGTCAACGATGACAATTCTGCCTTCATGCGGGAAATAGTGTTGAAACAATAGCTGCCATGTCATAAACATAGTCGCGCCCAAGAAGTAAATTTGTAATCTAAAGGGCTTGGGACTACCATCACATTGTGATAAACAATTTTTCCTCCCAAATTAATAGGCAACTGAGGAAGGATCCCTAATGGTTGACTAGTTCCTCTGTTAAAAGCCAACAGATTCCCGGTAACGGGCACAAGTGGCGGTGAACCGAGCGCTTTACAAGTAGTGGAGGAAAGGATACTCACATGTGCACCTTCATCTATAATAGGGCCAGATACAATCATATTATAAACCTGTACTATGATCTGGAAAGGCACATAGGAAGGAAGACGGCATCCTGCCAGTCGATTCCAATCAAAGTGACCAGACTACTTGGAGGGGGTACCATAAGAACGGGAGAATTACCCCCTTGAGTTATGAGAACAGGAGGATTTTCCTCCTGTATTGATGGAATAGGAGGGTTGCCTCCAAGCTCATTGGAATCTGAAGAAACGAAAAGAACCTAAGTGGTATCATACTCACTCTCTACGGGAAAGGTACGATTAACTGAAGGTGAAATCCGGTAAACTGTTTCCTCGACCTTTGATTGGTAAGGTATAGACTCATGGGATTCACATTGAAAGAGAGTGGGCTTAACTAACAGTTGATTTGGGTTAGTCACTTCATCAACTAGTGAAGGATTAAGGGAGAGTCTCTTGTAACCAGATGGAAGTCGCTGCAGAGAAGCAGGACGGTTATCCAATACTTTTTTGGATTCATCCAAATAGGGACAAAGGTGAATGGGGTGATTCCCTTTACATAACCTACAAGGAAACTTAACTTTACCCTTCTTTCCATGAACTTTACTTCCACTAGTTGATGGTGTGTCACCAGCATGATCTCCAAAAATTGATGACACAAGATGATGTGAACGAGAAGACCACTCTTCTAATATCTGAGGAATACCAGAACAATTTCGAAGAAGATGGTCTCCCATACAAAGTTTGAAAGGATATAGAAGTTTGTGAGTCTTATTAGACGATTTCTCATCAGAATTTGTATTCGAACCAATGGTTGATTGGTTGCCCCCTTGTTGAATTTTCTTCTTCTTCTTCTTCTTCCCTTTCTTCTTCTTCTTATCCACCTGGTTACTAGTTTCAATACTTTCACCAGGTGAAGAGGAAGAAGGGGAGGAAGAAACAACCGACGAAGAAGGTAAAGGGTCAACTTTAGGATCAACTAGAGGTTGATTTTGTCCAGTTGTAGGAATATTCAGTTGTGGGGCCAAGGAGTTTGAGAACAACCATACTAGTAAGCTGATGGTAAGTCCTAGAAGGGACAATGTAGCCATATAAGGAGCACTAATATTTCTGAAAGGAGGAAAAGGACTAGGATTCCCATCAAAAGGAATTCCTTGATCGATGGAATCCGGAGTTGTTGTTATATGTCTCAACCTAATATCAACTAAGGAGTGATGTGGAGTTTTATTTTAATCAAAATAACATAACAAAACAAAAGAGGGATAATCTAGGCAAAAGGATTACCAAGTAACTGTGAACTGCAATGTACTGCCTCAATAAACCAAGGACTTAACATATGTGCTGGAAATCTCCCCAAATGTTGTGTTCAGTGTATCACAGTGCACAAGGCGGCTGACTCGGTTACCTATGGATGGATAGCAACCTAATGTAGTTCTCCCATATATACCCAAAATTACATGGAGGCCCAATCCGTGTTAGTGTTTTCTAATAAAAAACCGCACAGTGAGAGCATTCCTTTATACTTTTCGTACTATAACACCGCCCTATATACCTGAAAATACGTGCACGAGCTATGATATACTTACGTACATGAAATGAGGTATCACACTCATAATGTATCACAGACAATTAACGACAACTGCTATGTTTTATGACGTCGGAACACATCTCTAGCCTAGAACCTCTAAATGTTATGCGTTAAGTTACAATGCTCCATTAGGTTAACTGAAATAACTTTTCAGTTGATCTTGTTTAAGAATTTGTCTTTCAGGTTCACCGCATGATGTCTTTGAAATTCATAGAATGCAACTATGATGAGAAACATTCTTTTCATTTAATTTGAACAATGAAAACCTTAACTACAAGGGATAGAGCAATCAGAATCTTCAATCAATGAGCATAGAGCACATCTAATGCAACTTTCCCTATCTTATTCCTACAAGCACACACAAGCCTCTAAATGCATAATGCAAGTTTTTCTTTTGATTTCCCTTAATGTTTAGATGAACAAAAGGAAACTAAATGCACAAAAAATCAATCAATACTTTTTGCAAGAAACGAAGACTTTACGACGGTTCCTTTTTCAAAGAAATGAAGACTTTACGAAACTTCCTTTTCAGAAAATATTAATCGACTATAAGCTAGCTTTTAAAATGAATTGACAATGATAAAGAAATAATTTAAGAAACACTAAAAAATCAAGTCCAAAGTAGGGCTAGGAGGAGAAATACAAATTGATTTCAGAACCGTAAGAAACATTGACCTTTCAGCAAACAAAATCCGAAGTAACTTTGGAAAAATCAAACTAAAGGTGGGTTTTTTAGCCTAAGAGGGATCAGCACAGGCCAGAGTGGGAGACAGTGCATTGTAGTGCACTTCCTCTAAGCTAAGGCTGCTCTGCATCTCACAGTGTCAAGACCAATATTGCACTGGTGCCAGAGAGTTAAATCAAGAGACATTCAAGCACAATTTTTTACCAAAAACACTTCAAAAAGACTGAAATAAGATCAATGAATTTAAGAAAAGTCTACTAGGGTGTAATATGATGAGGATAAGCCACCAAGAATGACATTCGTTCCCCAGTATGGTCGCCAATTTTTCATATGTAATTTTCATCTATGGATAAACACATTTTCCCTAGGTGGGTAGCTACACCTAGAACAACAGAAAGAAAGTAGTTTAACCTTTTCCTATAGTAGATAGATGAGATGAAGGAACTTACTTGTAGTCTTTCACTTCCTTGATCCCCTTTGAATTTCTCCCGTCACTCCCACTTGAACTAAATCCGCTCAATTGGTACCTGTGTCAACAGAAACAGAAACAACAAACGATCAAAGCATACATGATATATCTACTATAAACCAATGGAATCGAAGACATTGAAATGCATAATCATCATAGATATGAACAAGAATATGAGAAAAGGAATAAACTCTTTATTAATGTAGAAGGAAGAGTTTCACCCAATACAATTTGATCTTGTGCCACTCCTTCAGCTTCAGTGCAACCCTCACCACATCAAAAGCAAACCAATCTAGCAGCATAACATTACTTGACTTGAACTCAATTCTCAAACCAACAGAATTTCCTTACAAACTTCAAATTCTAACCCTGTGATCACTATGATGAGTGCTCAATTTATAGGAAATAAAGGTGGTTTTTTCATAAATGAGGGTATTGAATGGCCTTCCAAACTTGGATTTAGTTTCCATGGAGCAAGGGATGAGAGGATAGGAGGTCAATTGATCCATAGCCTATCCAATTTTGAGCTCATACGAGGAGATAAGAGATGGGATCCTTCTAGAATGATCTAGAATCAAGGAATATTCCCATAACACTATGCATATTTCACTCAATCTCGCCCAACGAAGGTCAAAGAGGGACTGAGTGCACTGCAGTGTAGGCCATAATGGGCCTGCCTACTCTGTAATGCGGTTACCCCTGACCAGGGCTACGGTGGTGTCCCAAGGATGCATTTCAGCAAGGCTTCAGGCTAAGAAACTTTCTTGGATGGAAGCATTCAATTTGATAACTTGTCTAGGGCATGTAACAATTGAATTAGGGTTTGATGAGCCATAACTGTACTAATCCGAATGTCGGGAGTGATGTACCCAAATAGACCTGTAACAAGGAGTCGTCTCAGTTCTATGGTTTTGTTACTTTTATTTCTTTTGTCAATATTGGAATCAATGAATGGGTTATAGAGCTTTACAGGGTGATGGGTGAAGAATTTGTGTGAATAGTTAATGTATTGTAAAAACAACGTCATTGCATAAATGAGTGAACTCTGTCCTTTTAACTATTTTACATCAGAGTTATTTTTTCGCTCATACTATTATCACAATAAACTTTATTTTTAATTTTTTTGGAAAATACTGACAGCTGCAGTGTCAACATTTAAATTGTAATAAACAAGGAAAATTTATTATAGCAGGGTTGTCAACATTTTTTGAAAATCCGAGTAAATAATCAGAGAAGTTTGCAGTCATCTTCAAAGCAACAGAAGGACTCAAAGCCTACATCTAATCCTCTCCATTGGAAATTTCTCTGAACAAGCTTTCTAATGGTATGTGGAAGTCCAAAAATGGACTCATGGATCAAAAGATATCGTATGTTGAAGTTTCAAGGATTGAAGCCTTAGGAAGGAAAGAGATATCGGTGATCACATATCGAAGGTCTAGAGCATATCGAATATCACATATCGGAGGTCCAGATCATATCGACAATCACATATCAAATGTCTAGAACATACCGGCGATCGCATATCAGAGATCCAGAGCATATTGGCGATCGCATATCGGAGGTCTAGAGAATATCCACAATCGCATGTCGAATTTCCAACAGATCGATGATCACATATTGGAGGTCCAGAGATATCGAAGCATCGACACATCAGAAGGTCAGCAAATCAGAGAATCGGAACTTCCTAAGATGACAACCTTTAAAAATTTGTGATATGCATAAGGTGTCAATAGTGTTAAAAACCATCGGCGAATGTCGATAAAGGTTAACAAAGGATTTCATCGCAAAACCAACAGTGGACGGGCCCTTTTCTCTCTCCTCTAGCGGGACACATGGCAGCATATGGTTGGTTCCAATAAAGCTACAGTGGCATCTGAAGTCAGCATGATGTGGTAGTATGAAAGGACACGTGGTAGGCGGTTTTGGCATTTTGAGGGGGCCTAAGGGGACAAATATAGGTGACATGTGTCACCACTTATGAGGTGCCACGTGGAGTGATGACGGCATATCAAAGGTTGAGGATGTCGGCACTTTGTAACACTTGATACTTGGAAACTTCTGATAAGGGGGCTCCAATATTGGGTTGGCACATGGTCGTTAAGACTTAAAGAACCAAGGGTGCTAAGCACTTAACAAAGAAAAATGGCCCTTGGTAGGAGTCTGAAAGCTTAGCACCTTAAGACTAAGCGGCAGGTTATGGCCTTCAGCCTTATGGGATACACATTTCAAGGAGCAATGGAAAAGGGCCAAGGGCATCAGAACTCATTGTTTTCGTAATGTCTTTCAAGAATAAAGTTTCGATAAGGCAAAGCTCCGATATAGCACTATGGTAATATTACAGGACATATTGGGCTTTTATAGTGTGATACAGAGAGGTAAGAGATGGATGAGTCGATAGGTGTGAGATTGAGTGCAGGAATAGAGTTGGTAGTTTGAAAGAGTCGCTGGCAGGTTTTGTGAAAATAACTTCAACCACTTGTTGGGTGTGAAGCATGATTATCATCAATAATTTAGAGGTCTTTTTTTCAGGCGGATGTATACCCCAAGAAGATTGTACACCCCTCCACCCGGGGGGGTGCGGGGGGGTTCGGGGGCCAGCGGTCCCTCGGCGGGGTTTTGGGGGCAGCACCCCCGAAGCTAAAAAAAGATGTAAAATTGCCTTGTAAAAATATAGTAATTTCTAGTCAATCTGAGCCGTTCATTAGGCTGATGATCTGGCGGTAGAATTTATATTTATTTTAGGATTTTTTTTTCCCTAGAAGGCAACCCCTCTCTTTGTATGAAGGGATTGTATTGAGGCTGTAAACATATGTGTATTCTCAGGGCGAGAAACAGAGAGGTGAGACTGTGAGAGAAAGTAGAGGATATTACAGCAGATCTGCTGTAGGTTGTGTCTCTTCATTTTGCTGGATAATAGAAAGGAAGGACTTGTTGTTCGGGGTGGACGTAGCCCAAACTAGGTGAAACACGTATATCTGTGTCTCTTTGGTTTTATGTGTTTGTGTTTTTCCGCATATTATATGTCTTGCATTTCTCTGTCATATATAATATTTTTCTAACACCACTCCAGATTCCAAGGAAGAGCATCAACATTAATGAACCAATTTCCAGATTTGAAGGTTGGATATTTTCCAACAAAATTGAAGAAGAACGAGAAAAAAAAAAGGAGCAGTTTTGATGAATTATTGCAAAGGGGCCTGTTATGCTAGAAGAGATGCTAAAATACAGTTTAGGGACCTGTTCTAATTTCAAGGGAGGCAGTTGACTAGATATTTCTTTTTGCCTAAATACAAGCATATTTTCCCATAGTTATTCTAGGAAAGACAATATTTTTAAGTTTATCTTTTGCATACATGAACTTGAAAGATATTAAAAATATCTCAGTTTTTGTAATTATGTGATGATTGTTATTTTGCAAATTGTTCTGTAAGCATTGTATAAGAAGTTTATGAATATTGAAACGAGGTTAGATTTTATTGGAAAAATTCTTGTAATCTAAATATACTTGAGCAATCTTTAATGTATTCACATTGTTTAATGAGCAGTTGGTAGGAAATTCATGTGTTACTTCTCCTTGTCAGTATTTCTCTGTTATATAATTGTCTTCTTCAATGCTTGAGAATGTTAGTTTATGAGATTGGATTTCTTTGATGCTACTTTCTTAAAATTATCAACCATTAATAATTGTTATTCTAGTCATCTATAAACTTTGTTTTCCTTCAGTCCTCTTTCTTCCAAATATCCCAAATAGTCAAAGGACTTGTGACTTTCGTGCTTTGTACAACCTACTCATTGGAGCTGTGATCTCATTTGTTTAATAGTTGGACTCCATGCCCAATGGTTTTGAAGATCACCCAACAAATTTATCCCTAGACCTAAATCTGGCCACCTGAACTCAATTGCACAAAACCTTCTATTATAGTGACCATAGGGTAGTTGATTTTTTACGGAGAGATCCCTCTCTGGGTTGAAGGGCCAGCTTTAACATAAAAGAGGTTCTGAGTTTATCTTAGGGTTTTTCCCTGCATCCAGGTTTTTCCTTGAGTGATAACACATACAGTGAAGGCATGTAGAATATTTGTTTTTTTAGTTAAGCCACATATTATGTGCAACCAATAATTGGCATAGATGTTGGGAATGCTTTAAAATATACAACAGGGGACAATAATATATTTTTGTTAATTTGTATAGTTGTGATATATAGTTATTGCATTAGATGGGGTAGGTTATTTCAAACTAGAGTTGTCTCCATCTCCCCTATCTCCTTGCATAGCCTCCAAAGGTTTTATAAACTTGTCAATATATATTGGGTGAGACCTCATATGCTCGAAGGTCTTAAAAATATTGATAGATGAGGGAGCTTTGTTGACATACTTTTGAACCCTAAGTCACTCCCATGCACCCCTACAAATGGTTATGTTGTCGAGACATAAAGGTTTGTTTTAGAGAGGGGGTGTGGAGGCCAACCAAAGAAGAAATAGGGCAAGTATTGGACTAAAGACAATATGATTTCGTGGTGGAACAAAGTTAGAATCACTCTAGAAGAATTGTTATAGATGTTCATTTTTTCTGATTTTAATGAGATTTCTTTACATATTTCACTGCCACCTTGTGGGAGTGGCTCAATCGACAACTAGAGCGACGATGATTGTGGACTCAACTGTAGGGATACAATTGGATGAAAATTTGCTACAAAGAGTAAATATGATAAGTAACTCAGTATCTAGAGTCGTTGATTTTTGGCTAACTAGCATGCTAGAAGGCTACGTAGTTGAATTTGCAGTAGAGTCCATTCAATCCTTCAGTGCAACTAAACAAGACTTCTTGTGGGAACCACGGGGAAGGTATTTGAGAGTATTATGAACTTTAAAAATGGTTCTCTATGACAAAGGTGTTATGTCATTGGAATATGACAGGATTGGAAGCTAAACTATTATGCAATGCAGGGAATTGGGGAACTAATTTGAGGATGGATGAAACCAGTGAAGGGATAAGGGGTGCAAAGAGTGACAAAGAAAGAAAGCAGTGAGCAGTAGAATAATTGAAGATTTAGAGGGAGGATAGGGAAGGATGTCAAGAAAGAGACGAATGATGGGAGATGCATTTGATTTAATGGAAAAAGAGCATTTGCAAATGGAGTGGTTTTCTCCCTAGAGGCTTAGGAGTGTCAGTGGCAAGCTCAATCGTCACCAAGAGTAGGTGAGGCAAGCAACACAGTTAGCACATTACACAATGGGACAAGGTGATTGCCCTCAGTAATACAAAAAGAATGTTAAAACTCCTAAGGTTCTCAACTTTAATTGTCAATTCGGGGTTCGTACAAACTCAAGAGGTATCAACTTTATATGTGTAGCAAGAAATGTATTCTACTTAGGTTGTCCTAATGCAACCGAAGAGAAGTTAAAATGCACAAAGACCACTATGTTATAGGAAATGCTCAAAAAATTCAATGAGCAGTATCTATTCTAACTTGCAGGAAAGGAAACAAATGAAAGGAATCATATTCTACTACATAAAATTAAATGACAAAAGGTAAACTCTAATCTAATTATAGGAAGGTAAATGTCAAGGAGTAATTCTACTATGTTTTTCATAATGTAAATCTATGTTATTGTAGGAAAGTAAATGACTGAAACAAACATATGCTACTGCAAGAAATAAAAGCAAACACTTCAAGAATGTTGGAGGCAAACCAATCCTACTCTATGTTGCACGATAAATTAATTATGTAGTTGAAAGAAGGCATAAATAGCAAAACCTAATTGCAAAAAGAAAGCTACAACCACTAGGGTAAAGTTCCTAATGGGTCTCTGTACCTCTAAACTCAATATCCAAAGTTTAATGGACGTTGTAAAATGTTGAGGAATGGTAAACAAGATTTTGGTGAAATACTAAAGGTGTTCTAAGGCAATCTTCATATTGCTACAGGATGGCCCTGTTTTGTTATAGGAAACATTCGAGAGTAAATTTATGAGGTCTAGATGCAAGTTTAAGAGTGGAAAAGGTGGATAAAGGTTGTGGAAGGGAAAATAGGTCATCTCCAAGCTCAAGCACACTCAATAGATCATCTCATACAAGGAAGAGAAAAGTGGGGAGTTTCCTATAGCTCGGTTAGACAGAATTTAGCTTATTTGCAATTTGCAGGGATGTAAAATAGTGGGTGAAAATATTATATTATGATTGAACTAAATTCATCAATTCAACACTAACTTTACGTATGAAACTTCACCATCTGTCTAGAATCAAAGTGCATGGCTAAATGATAAGAGCAAGGTGCATAAACAACTACTAAAATAATAAAGGCAGGAAATAAAACAACAATGGAAAGGATGAGTTGAATTTGAAATGTAGACTACTACTACATGAAATAAATTATTTTTTTGTTTATCAGGACAAATTACATAAACAAACTCAGAAAAGAGCTTTCTCATAAATCCTGCAAAGACAATACTTTTAGATAATATTTGCAAAAAATCACAACTGAAATAAATACATAGAAAGTAAATTTACAAGAAGGGGGCTTGAGCACCTTTGTTGGGCCCTGACCCAAGGAGATTGAGGTTCCTTAGAATACAATCACACTGAGAATAAAAGAGTGCTTTTCATTAACCCTCAAAAGTGTTCATACATGAAACATGAAAAACAGAAATAATAGGCAAAAGCCTTTCTCTAATGTTGATTATCTTCCTATAGATTTTTCAATCCTTATTGGGCTACTAAGGCCCCTTATTTATACAAAAAGTGCTTGAGAGGAAGTCTCCTTGAAGGAGGACTACTTATCTCCAAAATCCCTAAAAATGTGGATCTGGTTCCATGGTGTTCTCGCAACTATAGGGAGGTAGTAAATGTCATTGAGCCAGCCAATTTGTGATTAGCCAGTAGCAGGGAACAAACAACATAATCTTCTCATGTTGGACTCTTGCATGATCTGCATAAGATATCCTCAATGACATGTAAATTTAATGCATTAGGCACATAATATATAACAATTATCTCTTAACCCTCCAAAGAATGTATTAAAGTTGAAAATGCATTATCTAATGTAGAAGGAAATGCTAGATATGCCAAAGGATGGCCAGTTGGGAATTAAATTATACCTATTTGGGAGGCCATCATACCCCCTTACTCAAAATGTTGCTCTTCCTTTGAGAAACACAGTCATCTTGCTACACCTCATTCATTATCTTGATGGATTTCCTGACATCCCAAGTTGTTTCAGATGTGGTCGCCCCATTTGGATGAAACCCTGCATTCTCCTCCATATTTGTCCACTCCTTGCTCTACTTGATCCTTATTCTGCTATAGGCCAATAGTAGAGGGGGACTGAACTTGAGTCCAATCCAATGGGCTCCAAGCCTCTTGATGATTCTTTTATATAGAGGTGTTTAGGCCAATGCATTTCTCATCTTATCTAGTGAATGGTATTCTCTTATTCTCATCCTATGTGGCAAGGTATGCCACCTTCTTTGGAATGCTTGCAAAATTACATCCCCCAATAATACGAAATTATCTTCAAAATTAAGAATTTCCTATTCTTTTTTTTCTTCATAGACAATTTCCATTTTAGGATTTTATGACTCTGTGGTTAGTAATGATGAGATCAGGGGTCAGTAGTTCTACCCTTATCAAAAGTGATTCTTCTACCTCCTTGGCCAGTATTCTCCTAATCTCTTCTACCCTGGTTTCCACATGGTTCAACCATGAAGCTAAAGCCATTAGTTGCACATCACCTAATCGAGAATTGGAATCCCAAATATTCATGTCAGACAATGCTAGAATATGCATCTAAAATTTTGCAATGTTAAATTTGAGACAAAATTCAATGAATTGTCTTACATCTTGTAGAGGAATGGAACCTTGTTGGCCCAATGTCCTAATCTGAAACTGACACCACTAATATTTTAGGAACAAGGAATATGTTTTTGATGTGTATCTGCATTGTATAGCTTCCATGGATAGACTAGCCATTGTGGCAACTTTCTCTTCTTTCTCTTGTAGCAGCCTTTGAGTTTGTTGCAACTGGGCTTTCAACTCCTTATTTTCTTGGATGATCCCTTATGTTTTCTTCTTTGAACCTGAGGTCAACCATCTCTTCCCCCATTTTATTCATCTTTTCCTCCATAGTTCCAACATCTTCAACCCTTTTTGACTTGGACATTTGCATCCATCTATAAGTTTTGCTTCTCTCATTTTCTAATTCAAAACATAGTTGAACTACAAAGTGGGTGGGAAGCATCTTCCCTGCATCAATACAAGCATAATAATATTTGAGGTCTGGTTGAGGATTAAAAACATGTAGCTCTATATTCTATTCCTATAGTTCCACCGTATTTTCCTGTAGTTCTGCATTTTGTCCCCGTGGTTCTACAACCTTCTCCTGTAGCTTTGTGGCTTGTTCTAGAAGCATTGTTCTTGAGTGTTGTTGTAGCAACTAAAACCACCCTCCAAAATTTTTCCTTAGCTTTTTTTTGGATCCCCCCTACCAACCTTTCACAACATCATGTCTTGCTTTGTCAAGTACACAAGCTTCAATGATTTTCTTGCAGAAAGGCAGCTTGTCCATCAGAGTTTGTTGCATTACCCTCACAGGTTGTTCCTCCGAACTTGGTCCAACTACAAGCTTAAGAAGCTCCCTCAAGAAATTGCACAATTCTAGAGGGAAACCAGCCTTCCATCCAGAAATTGCACAATTCTGTTTGGCAGCTTGTTGAGCTCCAAAATTGTGCAATTCTGCCAGTTAGGCTTCATCCAAAAAATTATGCAATTCCTCCCAGTAGGGCTGATCAGCCCAGGAATTGCGCAATCCTAGGCATAATTCAGCTACTTTTCCCATAAATTGTGCAAATCTCCTGGGAAGCCAACCCATCTACCTTCCAGAAATGTGCATTTTCTCCCAGCACCTGAGTAGCGTCCTGCATGTGCAGTTGTGTTGACTAATTCCCTTTCGGACCGAGCTTAACCAATTTGCATGCATGGGTTGCTTCTCCCAAGGCAGCATGCAAAGGCATCCCTTGATTCAGGAATCTACTTTTAGCAGCTGGAGGTTGCATGCAAGGATCATCTCAAGAACCTCCCACCAAGTTTCGTTCTTCCTATATTTGTGGTATGCGCGTCACATATTCGATTTTATCAAAACTCATGAATCGGACGCTACAGAGCTCATTCCTAACATCAACCTTGTAGCTCTGACATCCTACATTGCATCTAGGAGCTGTCGACACGTTCAACTCAACTATTTTGGGGTAAGCCTGCTTCCCATGTCTTGTGTTGCATTTCTGGCACTTTTTGTGTTTCGCTTCGTATGAATGTTATCTGCTTGATTTCAATGAGCACTTTTTATCGTTTTGATACATATTAGCTTGTACTAGCACCATTTTAGTTTTCCTTAACATCTCATTGTTGTCACATGCATGAAATTGTTTTTCACGAACGGTCGTCGATTCAGAAACTCGCCTCACCCACATGCATGACATTCTATTTTCTGAATCTGTCATTCACTGTTTGCATGCACAATCATTCACTTATGCTTACTTTTAGTATCGCCATGCATTCACATTCACATTCGCTTTCAGTTGCCTATTGGTGACATTGGGCAGCCTTGGCCCGAACTCTGCCTCACCAAGACAGCATTGTGCAATCTTGAGAGGGAAGGCCCTGCCTTCCTCTCAGGAAATACGAATTTCTGCCCAATGACTATCCTCCAGTCTTGCATTGCGCAATTCTGAGGGGAAGTAACTACTAGCACAGAAAATTATGCAATGCAGTCACTTAGCCTGCAACCATTTCCAGCTGAGATTGTGCATTGCGTAATTACAGCAGTCAGCAGCCATACTAGACTGTGCATTGTGCAGTTCTAGTAGTCAATCAACCTCCCAGCAGCCCAAACTATGCCTTGCATAGTCTTGGCAGTCAGTCTCCCGACCTCCCAGCATAAATTGCACAACGTTCATGATCAGTCACATAGGTATGTTGCAAGTTAGTTCTCAAGTTCATTTTGGTTTTCGATTCACAGATTTCTTTCCATGAGTGTTGGCATGTCTCCAGGTATCGCAGTTTTTCATCTGCCTCTCAGCAGCACATTTACAATGGTTTCCAGGAGGACACAGATGAAGACACCATTCAGAGCACACTTGGGGATGCAGTCGATCAAGTGTCTATGGACTTGCATACCCACGAAGACATCAAGTTGTTCATAGACAAGGACATAAAGATATGACGGAAGCAACCTCACAACAAGCAGCATCATGAACAACAACTAAAGGCAGCATATCGGATGCAACGAATGCAAGAGGAAGGTAGTTGAGAACACAAAGGCAGAACAAAGTTGCAAGCTCAAGCAGGTCCACTTATGGTGAAAGAAACTTTGGAGACTCTGGCTATGAGGTGACAGCGCGACATGAAGATCACACGAAGGCAGAGAATGAAACAGAGAAGGATTTTCATGTGCGCAAGCAGCAACTCAAGGAAGAATAGGTACAGCATCGGGTACAACATGCACTCACAGATGAAATTGCGCCCGTACAAGTTAAAGATCCATCCCAGCAGCTCCCACGGAGCAGACATGGTGAGCAGTGTTTTTGATCGCATGCAAGGGAATTCAGCAACATGCATGTCATCGTGCAAATGCATGCGATCCCACCCATTCAGCATACTCATTGAGGCAAAGACAAGAAGCAAGTCCAACTAGAGCTGAACATGTAGTTGATAG
>APFE031544434.1:326044-347226 GCA_000404065.3 Pinus taeda
GTAGATGAACTGTCACAAAGGGGAATGTCAAGGGTCACCCCACCCTTTGTTATAAATAGAACCTCATAACTCATTGTAAATGCTTTTGGTCATCCAAGCTTCCGATAAGACTATCTTGGGGAGAGCTTGGATAGTATTGTAACGAGCCTTGGCTTCTCCACTACGCAGAGCTAGTACATCTCTTTGGAGGAGAAGGTGGTTGTGGTTGTAACATTCCACTATCAGAACTGGTGGTTGGACATGGATGTATTGCATGCCTGGAACTTACACTTCTTAATATAACAAGAGCCAACATGTTTCATGCATATGTTGTGTTATCACAAAACCTTGGCCTGATAGGTTGCTAATTAGGAAGGCCTTGTGTAACTCTTTCAAACCTACTTTTGGATGAGGTTTAGCCTCCTCAACCTGAGAGGGCTCTCTCAAAGGATTAATGATATTGATAATGGATTAGATGGCTAACTCTATTAAACAAATGAAGAAGTGCAAGTGGTTGAAGCACAATCAATAAATATCCATTGGGCTTATGGAGTCAGAAAAGCTTAGTATGATAACAGTATCAGCTAAACATGGAAATCAGGGCATCAACAATTCAATATATAAGTTAACACATAGAGACATGTAGGAAAACACAATCCATAAATGTATGAAGGAAGTTAGAGCATGTCAATGAGTTCTAAGTATCATACATTCATACTACTGCACATAAGGAAATAAAGACAAACATAAACAAGCCACCATTGAACTCCTTCTGAATCCTGAGAAGTAAATCCAAAGTTTGCATTCATAAAAAACATAATCTTCTACAATGTCACAATATGAGTCTTTCTCTGAAAATTTCCAACCCTTTGTACATTAGATCTTATCCTATATATAGATCCCTCTACATGACTTAGATTCCTCCTCTAGGATGAGGAAAATTCGAATTCTACCTGATCTGACACCTATTGACACTTAAAACTAACTACTAAATGCAAATGACAGCTAACTAGCAGTCCTAGAGACCTAAAACAATTAGGAGTGTAACTCCTCATTATGATTAAAACAACCTTATCTAGGAATTAAACACTCATTTTGACACCTATAAATCCATGAATTCGAATTTGATGGTGCTCACAATCCTCCAGCTGGCCCTTGATGACTCATCCTTTTACTGCTCCTAGAAACTAGGAGACTGTTCCTTGCTCTATTCTGGATGAAAAATAAGTCTTGGGACAGAGCTCATATCTTCTCATAAAAAATGTATTTGGAAAAACGGAACGAGGCTTTTGTGAACCACTCTGTGTTGAACAAAAACCTCTCTTTGTTTTTTGAAACACCTTTCCTACCGCCCAGAATGTGTCTTTGAAAAATAGGTGTAAAACAGAGAAATATGCTGGTGAAAAACTGCACCTACAACTGTTTCGTAGCGCAAGTTTGGTCCTTCATTTCTCCCAGGCCATAATGGATTTGACGAAAGTGGAAGAGGTTTTTGTACTTCAGTATCTTAGGAATGAAAACCTCTTTCACTTTTCATATATGAGTTTTTAACTGCTCAGAAACTCTTCTAGAAGTTGACTGGTAAAAACAAGGAGACAAAGTTCCTTCCTTTTTGCTTTTGGTCTCCATAAGGATCTTCAAAATCAATTATCCCTATTCTTTTTCATAAAATTGCATTGGATTATCATGTTTTACATACACTTCAGACCTTTTCCATATATACAAGTGAAGAAAAAACCCTTTAATGCTACCTGATGTCTCATGAAAAATACTAGCTATGAAATGATGACCTCTTATATAGCTAAGAGTTCATAGATATCCTTCCTTCACTTGATTTGCCTTTGTTGAATACTTACACCTTGTAAATGCTCCCCTTTCAGACATTCCTCTTCAAAAATATTTCCTTTTGTATCCCAAAATTGGTCTACCAAAACATAATATGCAACCACAGTAATTTCGTAGCACGCTACGAAACTGTTGTGCATTAGGCATCATTTACAGCAGTTTCATAGCGCGCTACGAAACTGCTGTGTAATTTTAAAAACACAGTTTGAGGCCAAAATTTTAACTCTTTTGATCTTTCTTTTCCTTGTAATGGCTTTTCCATCTGCCATGAAGTTGTTCAAAACTGAAAACATAGACACCATTCTTTTAAAGTAAACTTCAAAAGGCATTCTATCAAAATTTAGGACTTAACCATACTTGCTATGTGATTTTTCTTAGTTAAGAATGTCCTTCATGTTGGCTTAGTTGTGTCTTCAAATCTTCAATTTTCCTTTTCAATTGCATGTTTCCTTGCCCTTTCCTTGAATTGGGCAATCTCAAGGTTGGTAGACATCAATTTCTTTTTTGACTTCCTCAAAGCTACATTCTTCTTCTGGAGTGCTAACTACCTTGCTTGAGTTGAAATGGAGAACTCTGATGTATGCTGACCCTGAGCTTGCCAAGTGCTTCTTATACATGAAAGGAACACGAAAGTGACCAAGACCAATTCTTCCTTACCTTACCCCTTTTCTTTGAAATTTGTTTAGTGATAACATGTTGTATTTTATTCTATGCTCTATGGTTTACTTTAAATTATATATGTATTGGTTTGCTTATGCATGCATGTATAGATACCTGTGTATGTATGTATGAATCTTTCTAAAATGTGTTGTTGGTTTAACTATCACTTTGGAATTCTTACTAACTTGCCTTCCATGTTGTGATGCATCTTCGCTCGTGTGTTTCCTTCTTAACTGTGTGCTATCACAAGTTTCCAAGGGGCGCACTCATCTCAACCCCTGTGTTTTAGAACCTCTCATGCACCTTCCTTGAATCACCACAGTTGTCACACCCTTGCTACCAATAGATTTATCTTTCTTTCCTCTGTGCGAAATCGCGTTAAAGACATTACCGTACGACCCACTGTTGGGACTCCTACACCAAATGGTCTGAGGTCTAATTGGGACTTCTTACCGGGGAGATCCCCTTACATTTTGGTGGGTCCAGCACCATCAACATTTTGGTGCTAGAAGGAGGGCCAGATGACAAAGTGAGTCCTCACATTTGTTTTGAATCTCCACATATCTATCATAACTAACTACCAATTTTCTCTTCCAGTGTGTATGTCTTAGGGAAATGATTTCATTATCTCAGAAAATTTTTGGGATAACTTGTCTCATAAAACATATGATGGTGGAGGCCACATAGCCTTGATTAGGCACACGCTCGGCGTTGTAGGCTCATGTGAAAGGCATGGAATCTTTGAAGAATACATGACCTGTGCGTTATTTGTCTACACGCTTCGAGGGCACCCAATGCACAAGTGTGCCACGTTGCCTGAAAAATCTATTCATTCTCTTTCTCTTCTAGTCGCAGAGATAGACCGTGCTTTCAATCACTTTAACTATAAATCACTCAACAAATAAATTATGTAATTACAAAAAGCACCCGATGAATTCGTTGAACAGTTTTACACACACTTTTGTAATCTTGGATACCGATTCCTCGAAGACGATATTGATTGGGAATTTCTTGATGGAAGATTTGAGTATCTTCTTCACATATCTGAACCCCACTCAACACACTTTGGTGATGGAGCTGTGCAATCACAAGTAGGCACAGTTACTGTCACAAGCGATTGTCCGCCTTCACCTCATCAAATAGATCCACCACCGTGGAGTGGTGTCGGAGATCATGCACACACATCTGTTGAACTGTCACATCCTCCCACCCCACCTGCTCTTGATATCTACATAGATTTGGCTTGCAAGCTTGTCGGTTGTCACATGGATTTGTTCCCTCAACCTTTGTCCTCACCTTATGTTGATCCTTTGGATTATACTATCGTGTTCCCTTCCATTCTGGACTCCTCACTTACTGTGAACGAGGATCAAGATGTAATCAGAGTTGGTGTTGTGCAACCAACCTGTGCCATCATTCATGATGACTGTGTGCAAGAATATAAAGAAGAACCCGCGATGAAGGATGACTCCCTTCCAGCCGCACCTCATCCGCTTTATCTTGACATCCCTTGTGATTCTATCACTGTTGATTTCCCCATGAAACTCATTTCTAGATGTTTCTACTTCCGATCATTCACAGGACACGTCAGATGTCAGTCTGTCATTACAGTGTGGAGAGGACACATCTTCCTCAAAAAATTCATCCAATCTATCATCTATCTTTCTTGAAAACACATAGGGTGAACATCTTTGCTTCCCATCTACCCCTCTGCCTTATTCATCAAATCATGAGGATGCCAACAAACATCCTGAATTTTCTGATCTTGGTTGTTGTGATCTATCCACTTCAGCATCTGATCATGATGTTGATTCAATCATTGCTAATCTGTCTAAGACACTGGTCTACAATGATATATATGTCAACGAAGTCGAAATCCCATAGACTATCGAGGCACTTCAGCCTGAGCTAATGGTTATGTCAAGCCCTCACTATCCTAAGGTTGGTTTCACTTTCAATCAGGAAATTGTTGAAACACTCAAGACTCCTCATCACTCTTTGCTTTACATTGAAGATCAACCAAACACCCAAATTTCGCTTCCTCCATTCAAACTACACAAACCCATCGCTCATGTACTAGAGGAATCTTACATAGCAAGCACACATGCACAGCATAAGTGGTCTACCTCTCTCACGTTTGCTTGCATGTCACAGTCAAGAGAATGCATACACTCAACATTTGCACGCAATGTAGCACAACACCATGGCAGCTCCACAGAATGCATGTCATGCGCTTTCACTCTTTTTCGTTCTGTGGACGCTTTTAAACTCGGAGTGTGTTTGTCTTCATTGTTACATCTTTCTTGTTTGCTGGTTTTCACAACTCTCTTATTCTTGAACCATGCCTTCATCAACATGGGTCAACCAATGCACCAGTCGCTACATTGGAAGTATCATTCACGTGAGATGGTCCATGCACCGTTAGCTTAGGAGTAGGAGTAGTGTTTGATTTCAGTCTCTTTGCTTGCATGCTTGTTTGCTTACTTGCTTTGTTGGTTTGTTTGTATGCTTACTTGTTTTCTTACTCGCTTTTCTTTCACTTTGCTTCTGCTTCTACTTTGCTTTGTTGTTTATTTGCTTGTTTTGTTCGTAGGTTAGTTTCGCATGAAACCATGTATGACTCTTAAAGCAAGTTGGGTAAAGTACAAGAGGACTTGTACAACTATCAACATTTGGTTATTGGTTGTCCGCTCTCTTATGTAAGAACTTGTTGTCTTCATTCCATGATATATCAATGGAAAATACATATTGTTCAAATTAAACCTTGGTGAAAACACAACGCTTGCATGCTAACTAGTATCACCTACTCCAGTCGATTGTTTTGGGTTAACCCTTGTCAGCCCAGTCAAATAGAGTAAGGTGAGGGAGAAAACCTTAACAGCCACGTCAGAGGTATAATAAACTACTTTCTGTAGGAATAACCTCTTCTGCCTCAATAAGTCAGGATCCCTCTTCCGCCTCTGAAATGAATAAGTGTTATGCACAGTTACGAAGATGAAAAATAAAATAAAAATGAAAAAGTGAAAAAAGTTTGAAAAAAATGAAAATGAATAAGGTGAAAGAAGAGAAAGGCTTCTTACACAGAGCGGTGATGCAAGTAACTCCACCGGGGTACTGACCAGGCTCACTGGCAGCAGAGCCATGCTTATGTTCTATGTGACTCTGTCGGGGTACTGTCCAGGCCTTATAGTAGCAGAGCAACACCAGAGATGAAACTAAGACTCTGATGACTATACTGCTTGTGCGCCAATATACCCCTCGACCCCAATCAAAACAACTGTGTCAACTTGGCTTGGAATGTGTGTCAATTGACCAAGAGCTTGGCAAATGCTACATCTTACAATCAAGCAAGTGTGGAAACCAAGACAATCTGAGAACTGAACAATACTTTCGAAGGTGTTAGACTTGCTTTTCACGAACAAAGTCCATTCAGAGAGCTGGAGTTCTACCAGTGTGTCGCCAAGTGTTGTAGCGGCTACAACCACCCTCCAAAAATTTTCCTTAGCTTCGTTTTGGAGCCTCCCTACCAACCTTTCACATCAACATTTCTTGCTTTGTCAAGTACACAAGCTTCAATGATTTTCTTGCAGAATGGCAGCCTGTCCATCAGAGCTTGTTGCATTCCCCTCACAAGTTGTTCTTCCGAACTTGGTCCAGCTACAGGTTGAGCAGCTCCCTCAAGAAATTACGCAATTCTGGAGGGAAACCATCCTTCCCTCCAAAAATTACGAAATTCTGGAGGGCAACCAGCCTTCCCTCCAGAAATTGCACAATTTTGTCTGGCAGCCTGTTGGGCTGCAGAATTATGCAATTCCACCATTCATGCTTCATCTAGAAAATTGTGCAATTCCTCCTAGCAGGGCCACTCAGCCCAACAATTGCACAATCCTAGGTAGCAGTCATCTGCTCTACCCAAAAATTGCACAAATCTCCTGGGCAGCCAGCCTAGCTCCCTTCCAGAAATACGCATTTTCTCCCAGCAATTGAGCAGCCTCCTGCATGTGTAGTTGAGTTGACCGTTCCCTCCCGGACCGAGAAAAACTAATTTGCATGCATTGGTTGCTTCTCCCAAGGTAGCATGCAAAGGCATCCCTTGATTCAAGGATATACATTTAGCAGCTGAAGGTTGCACGCAAGGATCATCTCGAAAACCTCCCACCAAGTTTCGCTCTTCCTAGATTTGTGGCATGCGCGTCACATCTTCGATTTTAACAAAACTCATGAACCGGACACTGTAGAACTCATTCCTAACATCAACCTTGCAGCTCTGACATCCCACATCACATCTAGGAGCCGTCTTCACATTCAACTCAGTTGTTTTGGTGTAAGCCTGCTTCCCATGTCTTGCATTGCATTTCTGGCACTTTTTGTGTTTCGCTTCATATGAATGTTGTTTGCTTGATTTCAGTGAGCGCTTGCTATCATTTTGATACCTACTAGCTTATACTAGCACCATTTTAGTTTTCATTAATATCTCACTTTTGTCGCATGCATGAAACTTTTATTCGCGGACGGTTGTCGATTCGGTGACTCGCCTCATCCACATGCGTGAAGTTCTGTTTTATGAATCTATCATTCACCATTTGCATGCACGATCATTCACTTATGCTTACTTTCAGTATCACCATGAATTCACATTCACATTCACTTTCAATTGCCCATCAGCGAGTTTGGGCAGTCTTGGCCCAGACTCTGCCTCACCAAGACAGCATTGCGTAATCCTGAGAGGGAAGGCTCTGTCTTCCTCTCAGGAAATGCGTGTTTTTGCCCAGTGACTGTCCTTCAGTCTTGCATTGCGCAATTCTGAGGGGCAGTAACTGCTGGCCCAGAAAATTGCACAATGCAGTCACTGAGCCTACAACCATTGCCAACTGAGACTGTCCATTGTGCAATTCCAACAGTCAGCAGCCAAACTGGACTGTGCATTGCGTAGTTCTAGTAGTCACTCAGGCTCCCAGTAGCCCAAACTATGCCTTGTGCAATCTTTGCAGTCAATCTCCCAACCTCCCGGCAGAAATTGCGCAACCTTCATGATCACTCACACAAGTATGTTGTGTTGGCATTATGATACAAGTATTGTCCTTGATGGAAACTCTACAAGTCAACTCAGTTTTGATAAGAGGCTAACAGGAATATTCAGAGGCAATAGGGCAGTGGTACAGAGTATCAGGAAGATGGAACTAAGGTCTATTTATCAGAATAAAGAAGTTGAAGGAAGAAGATGATGTAAGAGCAGTTTAAGAGATACACGCAGGTTCACTTAGTCCAAGCAGCGTATACACATGGGTACTCATAACAGAAATAGTGTATAACGTACACACACACTCCCACAAAAGGCAAAGTGCGTACATGTCGAAAACCATGGTTTTGGTCTGAGGTATTTGGTCCAAGGTATCTTTGGACCATGATATTGACCCTAGGTATTTAGTCTGAGGTATTCGGTTCGTGGTATTTGATCCAAGGTATTGGTCCTAAGTGGATTCGGTCCATGGTATTGAGAAAGGCCAAAAACTATATAAAGAAGAGAGGATCATAAGGCCATATGAGCAAGTGACCAAGATTCTAAGGAATACTTCTATCTAAAGTATATTTTATGTTGCATGATTATGTTTGGAACTAGATCTGAAATATTTATGTGCGCCTTGAGTTCAATATTGGATCAGGATCATGAGACCTGAAATGACTTATCTCGGATGATCTGATATTGGTTGAGGAGACCTGATGTTTTGCATTTGTTTTATTCGTTATCTATCATGATCTGGTTTGTCTAAGTCTGGAATTGCAGCAAAGTTCTGAGTCAATATTTGCCATATCTGTACGCAGTTATCTCGACAAAAGAGCTATACATGCAAGTTTTGTTATTTAACCGTCCGACCATTTTAAGAAAGTCTTGATGTTCAGAGATGACTGATCTATCAGATCAATATTGTTGATTTATTGATGTTTCTATTTTATTGGTGTCTGTCAATGAAGTCTTCTTAGATCTGAATGCAATAAGGAGGTTGATATTTGCTTGATTGTATAAGTGAGAAGAAGTGTTTACTGTTGCCTGCCGGTGTAAAGTTATATAAGTTGACAGTAGATGTTCGATACACTATTGGTTGGTACAGTTTGTGATTTAGAGATTTCATGATTCAGAATCTTTAGAGGTATACACAGGTTGGGCTGAAGGAAGTAGTGTATATACGTAGGTTTTCTTCATTGAAGTAGCGTATACAGTCTGACACATGAATTTTTGAGGTTTCAGTTAGTTCTGAATGTTGATACAGGTTTCTGGGTTCAGCACAATGTTCTGATGACAGTGATCTGATTTTTTCATATTAACTGCATGTTGGTTGATGAAGTTTGAGTTTCTGAATTTCTGATGGGTTATTGATGAGTCAAGATCTTCATATGTCTTGATATGTGCCAGGAGCATCCAGTCTGAAAATTCATGAAACATGGTCCCTGGTGGAAGAGTGGAGTTTTCTGTAGGCTGGAACCTACGTACTAGTAAACATATTGGCTAGTACAAGAGTTAGGGGGTTGTAGCTCCCTTCCAGTAGAAGCTAGAGAACGAGAGAAGGTTGTAACCTTCTGCAGGTAGAAGCCTGCATACTAGTGTAAGTCTCGACTAGTACAAGATTGTAAATGGATTTTCTTATTATTAAAAGAAGACAGAGATGATAACAGTAGGTGGTTTTCACCCACATTGGGTTTCCACCTTAAATCTTGGTGTCCATGTGTGTTTCTTATGTGTAATGGTTTATTATGTTTATACTGCACATGGTTAATGTTTAATGATTGATGCAGTATTTATGCACTGATTAAAGATCAACATATGATGAATTAACTGAATCATTAGTTTACTGCATAAACGTTGGTTGCATTCAAGACAGTTGCATGTACATGCTAGTTCCCCTCTCTGAAGTAGCGTATCTAAATCTGATTATGAAAAAGAAAAATCCTTGATCTGATAATACTGATTCACACCCCCTCTCAGTATTATTTCCAACATGTTGCAAGTCAGTTCTCAAGTTCATTTTGGTTTTCGACTGATAGATTTCCTGCCATGAGTGTTGCCATGTCTCCAAGTATCGCAAGTGTTCATCTGCCTCTCAACAGCACAGGTACAATGGTTTCCAGAAGAGCAGAGATGAAGACACCGTTTAGAGCACACTTGGGGATGCAGTCGATCAAGTGTCTATGGACTTGCCTACCCATGAAGGCATCAAGTTGTTCATAGATAAGGATGTCAAGATATGATGGCAGCAACATCACAGCGAGCAACATCATGAACAGCAGTTGAAGGCAACATATCGGATGCAACGAATTCCAGAGGAAGGTTGTTGACAACATAGAAGTGGAACAAAGTTGTAAGCTCAAGCAGATCCACTTGTGGTGAAAGAAACTTTGGAGACTCAGGCTATGAGGTGACAGCATGACATGAAGATCACGAGAAGGCAGAGAATGGAACAGAGAAGGAGTTGCATGAGCTCAAGTAGCAACTCAAGGAAGAACAGGTATAGCAATGGGCACAACATGCACTCATGGATCAAACTGCGCTCGTACAAGTTAAAGATCCATCCCAGCAGCTCGCACGGATCAGACATGGTGAGCATTGTTTTTTATCGCATGCAAGGTAATTCAGCAGCATGCATGTCATCGTGTGCACACATGCGATCCCACCCATTCAACACACTTACCGAGGCAAAGACAAGAAGCAAGTCCAACTGGAGCTGAACATGTAGTTGATAGTTGATGTTCATGACCACTAGCACACACTGGAAGATCAACACGGACATTATGCATCAGTGTGTTGCCAGTTTGGCCACACCCAAGAAGACCATGCACATGTTAGCAAACGAGTTGGATGTAGGAGCCACACCAATGCGCCGGATGCAACAGAGGCAAGAGTTCGCTTCAACAAGATGTCACCATGGAGTGCATGCACACCATCATGGACGACCAAGCTTGGCATCAGCTCACCACCTTCACCATCACAAGCATGTCAAAGAGTTGGTCTCACCACAATGAACCAAGTGTCAATGATGTCTTGCATGGCTTGCTCAAGCCATTTTGTCTCACATGGGCACATGTGCATTGTAATGTAGCATCTTGTCAAGTGTAATTCAAGTGTCGATAGTTGAATGTAACGGTCATAGAGTAGATGAAAATTCATGAGGGTAGATAAACTGTCACAAAGGGGAATGTCAAGGGTCACCCCACCCTTTGCTATAAATAGAACCTCATAACTCATTGTAAAGGCTTTTGGTCAGCAAAGCTTCTAATAAGACTATCTTGGGGAGAACCTGGATAGTATTGTAACGAGCCTTGGCTTCTCCACTGCGTAGAGCTAGTACAACTCTTTGGAGGAGCAGGCAGTTGTGGTTGTAACGTTCCGCTATCGGAACTAGTGATTGGACATGGATGTATTGTATGACTAGAACTTACACTTCTTAATATAACAAGAGCCAACATGTTTCATGCATATGTTGTATTGTATTCTATGTTATCTGGTTTACTCTAAATGATATATGTATTGGTTTGCTTACGCATGCATTTATAGCTATTTGTGTATGTATGTATGAATCTTTCTGAAATGTGTTGTTGGTTTAACCATCACTTTGGATTGCTTGCTAACTTTCCTTCCATGTTGTGATGCATGTTCGCTCCTGTGTTCCCTTCTTAACTGCTTGCTATCACATTTTTCCAAGGGGCACACTCATATCAACCCCCGTGTGTTATAACCTCTCATGCACCTTCCTTGACTCACCGCAATTGTCACACCCTTGCTACCAACAGAGTTATCTGCCTCTGTGCAAAATCACAGTCAAGGCATTACTGTATGACCCATTGCTGGGACTCCTAGACCAAAATATTTGAGGTCTAATTGGGACTTCTTACTGGGGAGATCCCCTTACATGTTGGCAGGTCCAGCACCGTCAACAAGTCCTTAGCCCTTATTGTTGATCATATGGCTCTCTTCCTTTGACTGATGTGGATGTCATCTTAACTTCTTGTTTCTTTTCTTTCTTAGATTTCCTCCTTATGGATGATTGATTCCTCAATGTCAATTGGAGTTGGACAAGGTGGTTGAGGTTTTCCTTGATTTATTTTGTTGTTCTTCCTTGTTTTGAAGTAAACAAGGGCTCCCTTTCTTTCCTTACTTTGGGCTTTATTGGGGTACTTAAGGCTTCCAAGGTAGCAATACTTATTTCTCCAAGTTTCCTCCTGAGGTGCTCTCTTTCTCCCCCATTTTTCTTACCCTTCCTCAACTACCTTTTTTTATGTGTTTGTTTCATTTTGTATTTTTTTCCTTCCTTTTGTTTCCTTTTCTGTCTCTTCCTCTGATTTTCTCTTTGATTTCTCCCCTTCAATCTCAATTTCTTATTCATCTTCTTCTTCTTCTACTTCAATATCTTCTTCTATCTCTACTCCCTCTTGCTCCAATGGAGGTTGAACTTGGGTCTATAAAAGGGCTTCTTTGTCCATGTCTATAAAATCAATCCAAGAAACATGGTTTTGTAGCCTTTCCAAGGCATCTAGGACTATCAATTTAATTAACCCGTGGTGAGCTAGATAATTATGTTATCCTCTTTTCACCCTTAGGCTCATTTATTTTAAACACTGAAGGAGGAAATGAGGAAGTTGAGCCTCTCTTAGGAAGGAAATTATACTTGAAATCTAATTTGATGGAGTAATCTAAACTTACATGTACACAATGTTGAGCCTCCCTTCACATGAGATATATTTGAGAATATGGTAGGACACCTCATCCCAAGGGTATGGAAAGCTATTCCTCCTCACTCCATTTTTATATTCTATGGGATACTCATCGTGAAGGAAGAAATTCTTCTTGGTTGTAGTGGCTTCAGTCCTCTCTTCTTTGTTCCATTTTACTCCCCTAGGGACTGTGGTGACCCTACTGATAATTTATTTGTTTGGGTAGATGATGAGACCTCTCACCACAATGATAACATCATGCCATTCTACTTGCTAGAGATTTAAGGCAAACTCTTGGGAAATGTCATCATCAAATCCTCATGGCCTCTTGAAGAATCCTAACCATTAACAATTTGAAAAAATGTTCCTGTCATCAGGGTGTTGATGGATCCTCAAGGGGTCTGTAGGATCTCTTATATTAAACCCTCTCTAGTGACTTTAATAAACTTCTAATAGAGTGGAACAAAGCATTTTTCTTTTGATGCTACAAGATCTCAGGGTTTCCTATACATTGGAAGATGTTGAAATAAAGGAAAATTCAATATTTTGTTCTACCAAGTTGAGGGAAAGAAAATTTCAACATGAAATTATCCATTGTTTAATACACCTTATTCCTTAAACACGCCATATCTTTGAAGCAAATGCTCAACCAATTCACTGTTTTCCTTAATGAAATTTAGAACATGAAAATTACATAGTGCTTTTCCCAAGAATTGAGATGATTTCTTAAGCCCTTATATCATATTTTGGTGAGGGGAATTTTTACTTACACTCTTTTTAATGATTTTCCTTTAATCCGCAGGGTTTGATGGCTCCTCTAGTAAAAAATGAGCTTCTTGTAGCACTTTGTGAACTTCCTATAGCATTGATCTGCAAAACCCTATAGCTTCCTGTAGCGGCCTACGTTGGAAATTTTTTGGTTGTGTCGGCCTATGTAGCGTTGGTGGGACTCCTTAGTATTTAAAATAAAATTTTCATGAAATAATAGATTCAGGGGCCCAACTTGAGTGATTATTCATTGAGCTGATGGGCTCAGCATGTTATGTGAGTTGGCCCCCACCTATCACATTGAATTCCATGTTCCACAATGAGTATGCACATTTCCCACCCTCTCGAGTTATCTCCCCTTTTGTCTCATATTCCTTTTGCACGTGTGGGTGATACTGGAGGAGACTGAAGTCAACTACCAACTATGGTCAACATTGATCTAACTAAGTTTGGCCTATAAAACCTTTTCCTTCATACATTTCCAATGTTTTTTTCAAGTTAAAAAAAGTTCAAAGGGGAGGTTTTGAGGATTGCATACTTGGGCCTTACCTTTGATGTTTCCTTGTAGATGATATTGAGGCTACTAATGTGACTGTTGAAGTTGCCTTTGATGGTATTAAAGTTGCTTGTGATTATCTCTGGAGGTTCCAGTGTTGCTACCATTATCTCTCAAGGTCTTCTGTAGTTTTTTATTATTGTTGTTACCGCTCTGGTTCAGATGGTCAAAGTATTGTTGTTGTTTGTGGCTTCATGTCATTGATTTTGGTGATTGGGGATCCTACAATAGCTTATAGGATATCCTTTAGCTACTTAGGCTTGTTTTCTGAGTTCTTAGAATATGGTGGACTCCATAACTTTGTGATTGATACTATAGATTTGGGCGTGTAGGGCTTCTGTAGACTACTACATGGTTATGTGGTTTCCTGTAGTAGCCAAAGACACTCCTTAGGCTCACAATTTATTATAGTTGGAACCTTTAGAAACTCTTATAATTCAAGAAAATACTACTTGTGGTGATAGAGAGTCATTATTTGTTGATGATTGGTGAAAAAGTGGTGAAATGTTGGATTGTTATGGGTGATCAATGAAACAATGGAGGAAAACTTGAAAGTAAATGGGATGTATAGGAGCTACGGAATCTTAGAGACTTTCTCCCTTGCACATAGATGAAAAAATTTTAGCCCTATATCATTTTTCTATGCTTGGTGGTATCCTGTAGCAATACAGGATAATGATTAAAATGAATGAAAGAGACCTACGAATAATGGTGGAGGCTTAGGAAAAGTGTGGGAAACAATGAGATGGGTGCAAAGAAGCTCCCTGAATGCTCTAAGGGTGAGTTCTTGGACTACAGGATGATCTTCTGGGTTGCTTTTAAAATTATGTTGTACCTGCATCATTGTCATAATAGATAAAACAGAGGTGACTTTTTGTATCTTCATATTTCTTTTTCTTCTTGTTTTTTTTTCTTTTTTTTGTTCTTCTTTTAATGACGAGGCCCACACGCTGCCTCATGGAGGTTTTCACCCTAAGTGGGTTTGTTCCAAATGCCTCAAAGGAGATTTTCACTTAGGGATCTTTATTATTATTTTTTTATTTTCCATTTTTTTTCCAGGCTCATGGGTTGCGTCAAGGAGGTTTTCAACCTATCAGCCTACCTTAGGTGCCTCAAAGAAGGTTTCCACCTAGGTTTTTTTATTTTTTCTCTTTTTTTTGTTCTTTTTTCTTTCTCTCTTTTTTTATCAGAGGATGAATGGATTGGGATATTTGATGCTCCTGACCAGATTAAGTTCTTTGCTTATTGAATTAACAAACTTTACCCATGAGAGAGGATTCCTATAAAACTTCAATCTATAGCCCTTCACTAGAAGCAAGATTTGTTCTTCATCAATTGTCCTGATCTGAACTGAGCCATCATCATGGCATTTCTCCACCAGGTAAGGACCCAAAAATCTAGTCATGATTTTTCCTTTGAAACCTTTGAATCTAGAATCATACAAGATGTAACAGCCCTGGTGAAAAGTTCATGTAATAAAAGTTAATAAAGGAAAAATAAGACCACAGTTAAGGGACACTTATTCCAAGTTGAATGTTGGGAAAACATCCTAGTGGGCATCATTGGATGTGTGTTTTGGCTAAGGAAAATTAGCAAAGGCTAAGGCAAAGGCATTAAAAGGCAAAAGAAATTTTTGGCACATTTATTTAAGGAAATAGAGGAAATTAGGAGAAAAGGAAGGCAAAAGGTCACATGTAGCATGTGAGGAGGAAATTGAATGAAAATAATGGAAAATGAAGAAAATAGACGCCACATGCATAAAAAGGCTTCTGAGGATCAGTTCATGGCTTTTGTCAAGTTCAAGTTTGGAGCTCTCTTGTTATTCTCTCTCTCTCTCTCACTCTCTTGGTCACTTAGAGTTTTCTTGGAGAACTCTAGTTTGGAGCAAAGGAAAAGGAAGGCAAGGAAAGGAAAGGAAAAGCAAGCAAGGATCAAGGAAAGGAAAGCAGGACTCAAGCAGCTTCAGCAGGAATACTTGCAGGTAACCTTTTGCATGTGTGATTTCCTAGTCGGTTTGGACAACCATGGCCTTTCATGTTGGTGTATGGTTCTCTTGTTGTCGGTGGCATGGTCTTGACAGGTTATGACAGTGGTTTTTAGCCTAGCCTAGCCTTTTTCCAAATGAAATGGTATGTTGGGATGTTTATTTTGGTTTTGGAACTTCGGAATTGTCGGATGGATTTTGGAATTTGGGGCAGAGGTGGTCTCAAGGTTCATTCCCAAAGGCCTGGGAATCCCTTGACCGGTTTTCACGAGATACATGGTAAAGCATGAGGGAGAAGTCTTGGTTTAGGGCCTAGTGATCCAGGTTTGGATTGCGGTAAAGCCTGTGAGATAAGGAGATGGAAAATTCCTCAAAGATAGTGATGGATTCTAGATGGCATTCCAAGTTCTGCTTGATTGTGATCGAAGCACTAGTTTTTGTGTGATCACGGTTTGATGAGGGTGGAGGTGGTTTAACCTCTAGATTCCCTTGGTTGTTTTTGGATTGGTTGTTCTATGAGATCCCACATTCATGCTTGGAATATGGCACGGGGGTGACTGGCTGAAAGATATATTTGGTTCAACCATGTCTTTGGTCGAGTGGTATGTGGAAGTCCCAAACATGGTTGAATTTGTCTATGATTAATAAAAGCTAAGTTCTCTTACTTTTTCACTCATTTATATGTGGATTTAATGGTTGTCATATCTCTGATATTTACATGGTTTAAGGTTGGTTATAAGCATGGTTATGTGACTAGTTTATGTCATGGTTAATTCATGTATTTACGTATAACTATTAAATGGATGGATGCAAGACCTAATTGATGATCTAGTAGTTAAAAGGAGAAGGAAGTGATCCTTGTGATGTTGTTTCATAAGTTGTTTCAGTCATTTATGCTTTGTCTTGTATCCTAGACCTATAGGTTGCATTGATGCTAAGTGTTTGACATAATGTCAGTCCCAGTTGGGGGATGCTCAGGCCTAGTCCTGAGAGTGATTTTGATTGATCAACATGGTTATCATGTTTTTAATGATTTTTTAAAGTTACAACAAGTTCTGGGTAGAGGCAAGGATTTTGGGATAGAAAAGTGGCTCAAATCCCAAGGTCGTTGGCACAGAATTGGCAATTCTAGACCACAGTCGTTGGCAAGCAAACCTGTGAGAGCGACTTTGAGTTGTTGGTCGCTCCCTTGCCCATAACATGAGAGAAAATTAGGGATAAGAGTTGCAGAATAGCAGTGGGACCCAGGGACAGGCTGTCTGAGTGGCTGACTTATCTCCTGAGGGGTCTATTGATAATTTTGGATGACTATAAGTGATGCTCCATCAATTCCACTTCCTTAAGGTGACATAAGAGGTCAAATTTTATTGTAGTAGCATCTCTCCTCATGTTTACCCCAGTTGGCATGGTTACTTTGGGTAGATCTGGGAGGGGGTGTTACAGATTAGTATTAGAGCCAGATTACAGTCTCTTTGGGTCATATCTAATGTTAGAGATATGGTGAATGTGTTGGTCATGCATGCATGTCAGTTGCGTGTGTGCCTCTTACACTTGCGTTCCATGTGCTTGTTACACTACATCATATTGATCATGGTAAAAGTAAGGTTATCATGTGTAACTTGATGTCAATTTTATGGAATGCATCTTCATGAGTATATGATTGGTTACACAATTATATGTAGCTTAATTACATTCTTGTATTTTGGGTTGTATTCTTGGTTATTTGGTTACATGCATCAATCTTGTAGGTTGATTACAAGAATTGATCACTTATGCTTGACTACATGTGGTTATGCATATGTGTAGTTGATTAGGAATTGCTTATGCATCTGGATAGTCGAATGAGGAAACGTGTATACTAGAGTATTGGTTGTTGTCATGCACGAGGTCATAGCGTGCATTGTTGATATGGCCTTACATAAATGACTGGACCCTAGCTAGTATGATGGTTATGTGTTGATGCACTTATTGATATATGTCTATATGTTATTATGGTTATGTTGTACATGCATCACGTTGATTGGATGGTCTTGCACAAAAGGTATCCTCCCTGAGTATGCTAAGGTATTGTGGTGTAGCTTCCGGATACATCGCATTCAGTTTTTTTATAGTCGACATTTCGAATCAGCAACGATGGTTCATCATCAGGATGTGAAAAATTGTTGAAAGACTAATCTCATTTTTTAAATAAATAGAAATGTGTGAGATGTTAGCCGACAGTTATAATTTTAATTGTTTTATTATATTTTGTTAATTTTGATTGTATTTGTGAAATATAGGGTTTTATTAATTAATTAATTAATTTATTTTTTTTATTTTTATTTTTTTTATAGGGTTATGGTTATATTATTTTGATTAATTCGTAATTATCTAAATTAATTATTTAGTTTTTGATTATTTTAATTAATTATTTATATTGATTATTTATAATTAAATTTCTTTTAATGAATTCTTGATTTTAATTATTCTAATCCTATTTGTTTTAATTATTTATTAATTATATTTATTCTAAATATTTATTATAGTTAATCCTCTTTTCTTTTCTTTTCTTTTTTTTTGAATAATTAGAATACATTTTTATGTTTTTATTGTAATTATGGTTATATGAATTGAATTAGTATTGATTTTTTAATTATATGCTAAGGTACGTTGATTTATGGTGATTTGGTTTAGTTGACATAGTATGCCTTGCAGGAAAGAGATCAGATGGCCAGCAAGGTGGTAGACTACATAGAATATCCCTATGAATCAGATGAGCAGCATGGTGTGGGGAACTCTTCTGACTTAGCAGACACCTTGAGGAGCTTGAAGGAAGAAATAAGGAGTTGCAAAGAAGACAATGACAAAATCATGCAAGGACAAGAGAAACAAGCAGAGGTGAATGCGATATTACTTCAGAGTTTGTCAGATTTACAGCGACATGGACCTCTTCGGATCATCCATGGACATGAGTACATAACTAATGGGGCATATGCCAGTAGGTCTCATAGTAGACATAGGTCAGATAGATCTGACACTGTCAGAGATGGAAGGATGTTGGAAATCCGGATAGGAAGGGTGACAAACATAGGTATTACTCTAGTTCTAGTTCTGATAGACATCATGATCATCATCATTATCATCTGTACAGGAGGAATGATAGGGGATACTTGCCGGATGAGTTTGAGAAAGTGAAGCCACCTACCTTTGATGGAGAGATGAAGAATTGCAAGATGTAAAGACTTGGTTGCTTGGCATGAGGAAATTCTTTAGATTGCATGATTACTCGGAAAACATAAAAGCAAGGATAACCCTTTTTAGTCTCAAAGATAGAGCGGATATTTGGTGGGAAGACGTGAAGAATATCAAGGACATACTTGAGGATGAGTTGACTTCGCATGCATTTGAAAGGCTCTTCAAGAAGAAGTACTTGTCTGAGAGGTATTATGATGACAGAGCTAAGGAGTTTTATGAGTTGCGGATGGGTTCTATGATGGATTAGGAGTATACTAGCATATTTTTGGAGTTGTTGAGATATGTGACTTACCTCAGAGAGAAGAAGGCCAAGGTTCTTGGGAAAAACACTGAGAGGGGGGGTGAATCAGTATTTAAACTTTCACAATAATAATTTTCTTTTCAAACTATATATGTTATTTTACAGAAACCAAACAGCATATGTTGCGACTATAATGAATGAAACCAACATATAGAAAATAAACTTGTAAAACAGCTAATTCATTGTTTGTTGAGATTAAATCAAAGTGTGATGCATTTACTAAGAAGTAAATGTTGGCATTATGATTCTGGTTTGGTACTATGGCACAGGTGTTGTACTTGATGGCAACTCACTCTCAGCTCAGACCTCAGCTCAAGCACTCGGAAAGAAGAAAAAGACATATACGCAGGTTAATCTAGACGAAGTCACGTATACACACGGGTTATACGTTACAAAAGCGTGTATATGTTGGGGACTTACTCTTGGTCCATGGTAGTTAGTCCTTGGGATTTGAACCTATGGTTTTGGACCATGGCGACTCGTCAGATGTGTTCATCCCTAGTTTGGGTTCATGGTAATGAAATGTTATGGTTTTGGACTGTGGTATTGTGGACGGCCTAAGACTATAAAAGAGGAAGGAGATCTTGTGGCAAAGGATCATCTGAATTATTATTGAATATCTGAAAAGTGGTAGATCTGAATGCTAGTAATTGGGTTATGGTGCAGATCTGGATCTAAATAAAGGAGGAACCTTAGTGAAAAGAAAAAGGATTAGTTCTATTGATGGGTCATAATCTTTAAGCTTGAATGATAGTATCTTTATATGATTTTGGTCTGTTTTATGTGGCGCTTACTTGATCTATAACACTGATAATCTGGGTTAATTAGTGTTTTTGAATATCTGGAAGAGCGAATTATCCTTTATAGATCTGTACGCAGGTTCAGTGAAGCGAAGGCACGTATACACGCTCGTTCAGTGAATTAAAACATCGTATACGCAGGTTGTTCCAAACACAGAAGCGTACACACACATGTTGCAGGTTATTGAAATAGCGTATATGCTTAAGTTGTGATCTAGTTGCTTCTGTTTATTGCTGCTGTGTTCTGGGTTCATATTTTGGTGTGTGGTTTCTGGTACTGTGTTTTGGGTACAGCTGTCAGAAAATTATCTACTTGATTCAGATCTAATTGGTGGAAAGGAGATTGGTTGACGGAGAAATTCTTGATGATTGATTGATGTTCATGGATCCAATCTGAAAATTTATGAAACGTGGTCCCTAGAAGAAAGAGAAGGTTGTAGCCTTCTGTAGGCCAGCACCTACGTACTAATATCTTGGCTAGTGCAAGAGCTAAAGGGGGTTGTAGCTCCCTTCCAGGAGAAGCTGGAGAGCGGGAGAGGGTTGTAGCTCTCTGCGGGTTGCAGTCTGCATACTGGTAAAGGACTGCACCAGTACATTTTAAAAGGAGTTTTCTAATTTGAAAGAAGATAGAGACGAATTGCAGCAGGTGGTTTTCACCCACATTGGCTTTCCACCTTATATCTTGTGTTCTAGTGCGTGATTGTCTTTCTTCTCTGTTTTACTATCTCTGGTTACTGGTTATTTGATTCTGCATCACCGATTAACAATCATCATCAGAAAGATAAAGTAAATTAAAAGTTTGCTTTGTATACGTGGTTTTTCTTCTGCATAGTTGTGTATATATGCGGGTTTAACTAACTGAAGTAGCGTATATCATTTGTTTTGGAAAATGAATATTTGACTTGATAACACTGATTCACCCCCCTTCTCAATATTATTTCCAACAATTGGTATCAAAGCAGGTCCTTCAGAAGAAGCTTGATCGCTTGAAGGAAGATCTTTCATCATGAGCAACTACGAGAGGGAAGTGTTATCACAAAATCAAGCACTGAGGAGCTGTTGATCAGGTAGACTCTGTGTAACTGTTTCAGACCAATCTTTTGACTAAGGATTAGCCTCCCTAGCCTGAGAGGGCTCTCTCACAAAAGTTATTGATTTTGACTGTTGATAAGAGGGCTAACTCTATTAAAGTAAATTTAATAAACATGTTGGCTGGATAGACATTAAAAAGACTTCCATTGGGCTTATGGATTTGATCATATTCAGTAAGATATAACACTGCTCATGCATAGAAGTCAGGGCATGTAATGTTTAAATACTCAAAACATCATCTCATAGAAACCTCAGCTT
>APFE031544434.1:353173-363206 GCA_000404065.3 Pinus taeda
CATAAATGAACAATTCTTCGATGAAATACAAATTGACAAAACCTCCTTTCTATATATAGGAGTCTAAGGAGTCACAATATAATCTAGCCGACCTAACAATAATAATATAAAAATGCCACAAAAATAACAATAGAGGGATTCTATGGGGCACAACAATAACAATATGGGGGCAATAGGGGCACAAAAATATTAATAAGGGGTATAACTACAATAGTAATGGGGTAATCACTAGTATTATAGGGACCCAACATTGACTCCATATCCTTCCCTGTGACTATTCAGTCATAGGATTTTATAAAGTGGAGGGATGGGATAGATTCACTAAGTTAAACTCAGATCAGTTCTTTCCTTGAAAGGATGAACTATATCACTTAGAAAAATAAATGTTCCTCCACGGAAAATATTTAAGGCAATAGGGCTTTAGAATTCCATAAAAATACCCCTTTAAGGTAAATCAAAACCCATGAGCTGATCAACGTAATAATTTCTCATGTATGTCAATCAATGTTAGGTATGGAAAATCCATTTTACGTAAATATTGGTAATATCAACACAATAAATCCATAACCAACAACAAAAGGAAAATAAATCCAAACTAACATGAAAAAACAAATCAACATACTCCAAAAATGTCAAATAGAAAAGGAAAAATGAATGAAAATCCCAAATTAAAAAGACAAACTCAACACGACTAACTATAAAAATGTCTCAACAAAAAGTAAAATAAGATAAGCATGTGTGTGTTCATCATATGTTGAGATTTTAATGAATTCCATCTTGCATAGTTATAAGAAATTAGGCTCTCAAACCATAAAGTGAATAGCAGTCACGGGGTAAAATGAAGCCACATGAGACATTTCTACCCTTCGAAAATTTTTAGTTTCATAACAAAGCCTGCATAAGAATATCTTAACAATTTTCTAATAAAACAAGGCTTGAGAAACAATTGAAGGTTCAGGGACTCCCCAATTTAGCTGATTTGATGACCATCATTACTTCTCCTTCAAAACTCGAAAGCAAATAAAAAGGAGAATGAGTGTCAAATCTGAGCTGGTAGAGGTGTGAAAAAGTTTATGAAGACCTGTAAAATAGAGTTTAAGATCAGTAGCACTAAAAACAAAGCCACAACAATAATGTAAATAAATGGAAAAGGATGAAAGTGAGCATATGAAGAATCTCATTAAAATATTACTTGAGAAATATCAATTTTCTCCAACAAAAGATAACATCTTCTTTTGGTTGGAATTAAAAGCATGAATAAGTTGTTCTCTTTGAAGTTTTCATTGACCCAAACTCATCACTTATTAAATCTAAATTAAAGCGAGCAGTGAAGCTTAGGAAAAATGATGTCTCGTGTTCAAGGAGTCAGAAGAAAATAAAATTCATCAGAAATGAAAATGAAGATGTGCTTCTTTATGAATTGCAACAACAGTTGTTCTCTTTGTTTTTCAGTTTTCATATCAACTCCAAGGTTTTCATAAACTCTAAAAAATAAAGACCAATCCAAACCTATATAGCACTTATGTGCATATGGAGAGGACTTGAATCTTTGCATGATAAATATAGAGTGATATATACAAACCATTAAAAAAAAAAAAAAAAAAAAAAAAAATTGACCAATGACCCACTACCTTTGTATATCTCTTGTTTTCTTACCAATTTACCGTGTTAACATAATGAATCCTTAAGAGCTCCTACTCAGTAGTTCCTTGATGAGATGAATATCCAGTAGGAAAAATAAAGACAAAAATGTGAGTGAGTCATTGGTGATGAGTTTTTCATTAGCCCGAAAGATTTCCATGCCGAATAAAAAAAGGCCCAAAAATGCATGTGATTATGTATGTCCAATGAAGGCACAACTATAAGATCCATATTCATAGACCATGAAGAATGGATATCCCTGAAGTCACTTAGTCATCCCAAGGAATGAATGCTTGGAGGTTTGACGAAATTATAAGTAAAAATTCATCCAGGCTCTCGAATACCAGGGTAACATGGAAGTTAATATTGAATAGAGCATAAAGATACATCGATAATCAAAGAAGTCTCCATGTGAGCATAATGATAGGTCAAAATGTATAGTAATGAATGAGCTAACCAAAAGCCTACGAGATCGCTTTAAAACCACATGAAAGGCACCATGTAAGATCTTGGGATAAAGATCTTAGAGAGAATTTAAATTAACTTACAAGATTGCAACAATTTGATATGTCAAGGTTCCAAGATAGAAAGAGGTGAAAAGGAAATCTCGGAAACAACCCGAGGTTCTGAGATAAGAGGAAGCTTCATAAAACATTTCTCGTAAATTCTTTAAAAAAGAATTACATTAATAAGGAAGCCCAAGATTACTATTGAATATAAACATAATATTAGAAACTATGATACAATAATAATTTAATATAACTTTACGATATTCTAAGACCGAGGAATTTGGGCGAATAAATAAAACAGGTTATGTGGATTTTAGGGAGGCAAATTTTGGAATATTTTTTAAAATGCTTCCAATATAGTACAAACCTAAGAGTACGATAAGCCTGAAGGTCTAGAGTTTCGAGGGAAATAATCTCAGAAGAATTATTTTTAAAAATGAGACGAGAAGCAAAGGTCCAAGATTCCGAGATTTGCAAGTAAGAAGGCTCTGAATCGTCTCAGAAGAAGGAAATGTGACTAAATTGGATGTAAGATGAATGAGTGTAGTGCAAATTCTCAACTCAACCTAAAAAATATAAGATTCAGAATGGGCAGAGGTCAAATCCTGGATAGAAGCATATTTTAACTACTACAAGAATTAATTTGTGATTTACTTTGCTTGTAGACTCTTTAATTTATTATTTGAAATGTCAGAAGCAACAAGCCTGTGAAAAATTAGAATGAGAAATTTCAAGTATTGCATTTAATCTTCATGTATGAGAAAGAAAAAATATGATGGTGACTCATCTCACAGTTCTTGGAATGAAAAGGAAATGTAGAGCACAAAGTTACTCATTCTGATGAAAAAGAAATACTTCCCTGAACATGTTAGCGACTTTAAATATGCTAATTGCTTGCTTATTTATAATTCTAATTAAGTTTTCTAGTATAAATCAAGTCTCCAAATCAAGCCAATGAAGACCTACAAAAGAAGAAAAACATAAATAAGAAGTAAACTATGAAAAAGTGAAAATTAACAACAGATGAAAATAAACATGTCTATACATACATGGAAGAGTCTAATTGTAAGTTTACCTTATAGATCTCGACAATCTCCCATGAATTGTCTTTGCATATGTTCCAACACCATCTACTTATTTAATTTAAACTAACTACTAAGTAATGATCTATTGATCTATATCCACTTCATATTGAGGAACAAGAGTGGTGAATAAGACCACTTAGCACTGTTTGAGAAATGATTATCTCAGAAGTGCCTAGCTGTAATGTTGCAAGATAAACAAGTGCATCATAAGCATGAATATGATCTGAAAATATCAGATGGTAAAAATGCTTTGAGACACTCTTTACCAAAAATCAAGTGAATATTAAGGTAAATGCTTGGGCTTCATTACATGCTTATTGAAAAATATGCAATATTAAAATAGATACAAACAGGAAAGGAAACTAAATTTGAACTAATCTATTCCTGATTCTAATTTAAAGAACATATGGAAATTAGGTGAAATCACACTTCCAATGTAACCATTCACTTAATTTTATTTCTACACATAAAAATATAAAAATTTAGAGACATAAATAAAATTGCAGTTAGATTAAGAGAAGATAAATCTAACCTACTGTGTACATCTAACAAGTTCAACAAAATAAACTTATTTACAAAATTATTGCCCTGAAATTCTTCCAAACATCTTCCCACAGGATCATGATAATCATGATGTATTTTAGTGAATGATTGGAAGAAGTTCAAAGGAAGAAGAAATATCAAGTAAGACCTGAATGATTTATTTTTAAATATTGGAGCCCGTTGAAAATTAGTATTGTCATAAATATTCTTGAGAACTGGAACTTTCAGATATTTTCCAAATGAATCAATAAAGTATGGATGTACATTTAGAATATTTCTAGAAGTGTTATATTGTTGATGAGAATGTAATGATGTACTCTCAAGTGCTTGAGTTTGTGAAGAACTCATTTGAAAACCAAACATTAATTGGCCAGCATAAACAAATAAAATTTCAAAATGAGAAGTAGTTGATGTTTATGCTTAAAGCTCTAGAGTTGATTCTCATATATGCTCATTAATGCACTCGAGGAGAGTCTAGAGTCATAATGTTCAAAGTTCCAGTGTATTGTTTTCAGAAATTCAAAATTGAAATTTGAAAGAAACATAAATTCAAAATGAGAAAAATGAAAATGAAACATATTCAAATTTACATTAGTGTTACAAATAATGGTACAACATGACTCAAATTCATTTGTAAAAAATTCCTTCCCACAAATGTCAACATAAATTATGAAGTTAAAATCATTGTTTGAATTCACTTCGGAGATGAGAAAATTTCAAGCTTATGATTCGAAAAGGCTATTGCATTGTTGTATGAATCATAAACTGAAATGGATTCATGACTACTAAAATTACTATGGTGATTGAATGATTGAGAATTAACTAAAATATTTAAACTAATATTCTTTTCATCTTCAAAAATAGATTCACTTAAGGAATTGGGAAAGTAGGAGTCAGTTAAAACTATTTTTGAAGAAAAAGAGAAACAAGGTTCAATATTTTCAATTTTCAATTCATCATCATGAATAATCTCATTAGTATCTTATTCTTCTGAATAAGATGAATTAGAACCAGGCATAAAATTATATGCATGAAGAGAATTTCTAGGACTACTGAGAGTATGGATAATTAAATTTTCTTCATCCAAACGAGAATTAACTACCAATTCATTATTAATGACAAGTTCTATATTTTTTGAAATTACATTGGTGTAAAAAGACATTGTTGAAGAATTATTTAATGAATTTCAATTATCAAAAAGATCTGGGTAGATGGAAAAATGAGAATTTGAATTTATGTATATGAAAATTTCCTTGCTTGAAGAATTTTTCTCACTATCCAAAATAAACATTTCAAATCCTTCTATTTTTTCATTGTTGTCAATTTTAGATTGTTGATTAGATTTTTCAAGCATTTGATTGATCTATAAATTGTTGCTAGGCTGCTCCATAACTTGTGGTTTATTATTAGCAAAAGAAAATTCTAAATTAATTGTAGCAGATTGTAGGTTACTTATATTCTCTAGCTAATTTATTTTCTCTTGATTGCCACTAATGGACTGTGTATTTTGTTGATTTTCAATTTAATCATATTTAGAAACATTATTTAAATTTGAAGTAATTCTAAGGCCAACATCATTTATTTGAGTCACAACAAATCCTGTTTGTTGATTAACAATATTTTCAATTTCAATTTGTGCAGAATTAGCATTGTCATTTTGAGAAATTGACTCTTTATCAACAATGGATGTGTTTTCTAGGTCTTCATAATTATTTGATCCAAGATATTTTACTTATAGATGAATCAGAATTACATGAAGCAGAGCTTATTAACCATGGAACTTAAAAGCACATAAAACAATGTGGAAATAATAAGATAAACATGAAACCATGACATAGAGATTTTATTACGGATTTCGTCAAATTTGGATTATGTCTCTAGGCCTTGATCAATAGTGGAGAGGCCTTCATTCATTAAGTGGCATAAAAAGAGCTACAGTACAAGAAAAATCTAATTACAATCCTTATACCTCCAATATGGAAGATGGACGAGCAATGGAGAGCCCAACTTCAAAAACAGACAGTACCCTAAACTCCTGCCGAAAAATCGTGCAGAATCGCCTATCCAAATGCCCAATTCGGAGGAATGAAGCTTCCGCACCTTCTTGGAACCTCCCTTCTACTCAAGGAGAGGTTTCGACCTATTGCCATGTTGGGTTACTACTGTATGCAATGGTTTATGAACTCCCATGCCAGTCTCCCCCCTTTTCCTGTGCGGATAGTCCAATATATACCTTCGATCAATAGATTCCTTAGTCCTGGGTAGTTTTAACAAATGACAAGTATAGTAGACGGGTGTTTCACATAGAGAATCTTAGACTTGGAATAGTATGTAGGTAAAAACCTGTTAAACATGGAAAAACCTCCATAGATAATAGTTCACAGATCATTTTCACATTAAACCTCAAACGATGGATGAATCGACGTATTACTCCTGAGCCCGATGACTTTATCAGCGACATCCATAATCTATCTACATCAATAGCCCCATCGCAAATCGCAATCGGTTGGAGCTAGGCGTGATTCTCCATATGGGTCACTGCATTGTGCAATATGTGATGTGCGAACTGGTGGACTTGATGGGTTTTCAAAACCACACCATATACTGTATCGCATCCGGGAATATCGACATATTGCAATCGGCGAAACCGGAGGGTGTTACTGTTATCAGGATGTTGCGCTGTGTGATATGCGATGTGCGATATCATAGTCGCAACCGTGACTGCTGGGGTCCAATTCTTTACCTGTGGAACTCTGACTATTTCGATCAGCGAACTACAGCCTGCCACTTGGTGTTTCCCCATTCGCCGAAGAGTTATTCCATGTCATTTTCTCGTGCCACCTATCCTAGCCAAACTTGAACTTTGACTTGCTCTAACTTCTTCATATGAGCTCAGATTCGAGTGTCATTCACATCATTGGAATTAGGATGATGAGCACTTATATCTGATGCTAAGTTTACCTAGATTCTACCACTTTGAGTTTTGACCCTTTTTACCATGCCACAGCTACTTTTTAGAGATCCACCTAGTCAATCCTCCCCACTAAGAGCTTTTGGACCATCAAAAACCCTTTTAGTCAATTGGCAAGTGAGGAAATTTCTCCCTCACTTTTTCTTTCTCTATCCATCAAGCTTTATTTGGATGCATTCCTTTGAAGCCAACACGAATGTACTCCACATCTCCCCGTTGTGAAGTTATGGTTTTCCTGTCGAATGATATCTTCGGGAAACTTGTCTAGATACTCTGGTTCAGAATCATCCACTGTAGGAATCTGTGCAACCTCTTCGGTATCCATAATCAATGAAGGTTCATAAATTTTCAGGTTTTCAACGTTGACTACTGAGTACATTTGCATATAAGCGAGAAAGTCAAGATGAAAAACATTGTCTCCAATATTTGCTAAAATGGTGGAGGGACCATATCAAATGGGTCTCAATTTCTTCCCTTCCCCCTTCATTCTATCCTTGCTGATGTGAAGCCATACCTTGTCCCCAACTTGAAATTGATGGTCAACTTAGTGCTTATCATGTTGAGCTTTATATCAAGCCGGGCTCTTCTCCAACTGCTCCTGTACTTCTTGATGAATCACGTGTATCCGTTGAATAAACTTCCGTACTTTTTCCCTATCATATTTTCCATTTACATCCTCATCTTTCCCAAAGACCATGTCTAAGGTATCCCTTGGTAGATAACCAAAACATGTCTCAAACGGTGAGCTCTATGGATGAATGTACAACTTGATTGTATGCATGTTGCACATAAGGAAGTTGTTCATCCCACAACTTGGGATGTTTTCCACAATAGCCTCGTAACAAGTGTACCATGGTTCGGTTGACAACCTTTGTCTGCCCATCGTTCTGTGGATGAAATGTCATACTTCTTTTCAGCTTGGTGTCCACCATTCTCCATAAGCTGGTCCAGAACTCTCCAAGAAAGCGAGAGTCTTGATTTGACACAACAAATTTGGGAAACCCAAAATGGACCCAGACATGATGAAAGAAAGGATAAGAAGTATGCTCAAGAGTGACCTTCTCTTTACAAGGCATTAAAATACACATTTTACTAAAATGATCCACAACGACATACAAATAGTCGCGACCTTTCCTAGATATAGGAAAACCACCTACAAAGTCCATGCACACACTTTCCCATGGTCAACTTGGAATAGGGAGTGGTGTGTAGAGCCCAAATTTTCTATTAGAGGGCTTTGAAGTAGAATAAAACACACAACCCCTTACAAAATGAGTCATAATGTGTTTCATATGAGGCCAAAAACAAAACCTCTATAAATGACATAAAGTTTTTTCAACCCCAAAATGACTAGACGCAAGAGAGGTATGAGCCTCTCGGATTACATGTACCCTTTCATCAATGGGTATGCATAGTTTTCCAAGGTGATACAATAGTTTTCCCTGCAAATAATAATTGTCCACCTGTGATCCACGAGTCAATTTTGCATAAATATCTTTAAAATCATCATCATTATCATATTGTTCAACATAAATTTCTAACGATAAAGAAACATTTTGCAAAACTACAGACGCAGAAATAGGAGGGCGAGAAAGCATATTTGCTATATTTCTACTTTGTTGTTTGCGCGCTTCTTGTATTCTATTACTAGATGAAAATGATGGAGGAATCCCATCCATATGAAATGACGAGCTTGTTGAATCTTGGTCTGTGATTGAAGGTACTGTAAGGGCTGATGATCCATATGGATGATGGTATCCTTGCTAATCAGGTAGTGTTTCCACTTCTTTAAACTTTGAACCAAGGCATACAATTCCATGTCGTACGTGGGATAACTCACAATAGCCAGGGAGAAAGTCTCTAAATGGTAACATACAGGCCTCCTATGATGCATCAATACAGTACCCATGGCATATCTGCTGGAATCTGTCTCAATCTCAAAAGGTTGTTGAAGGTCTGGTAAGGCTAGCACTGATGCTGTGCTAATCCTCTTTCAGCGTGTCACAAGATTTCTGCTACTTTCCTCCCCACTGAAAGGCTTGCTTCACACTTGTCAATGTGTATAAGGGGGTTGCGATAATAGAGAAGTTCGCAATGAACCTTCTCCAATACTGTACCATACCCAAAAAGCTTCGGACCTCTATAACATTTGTGGGCTCGGGCCACTTCATAATTTCATCTACTTTAGATGGATCTATCTTCAATTTCCCATTTCCGACTATGTGACCTAAATAAACTAGAGAGGTCTTCCAAAACTCACACTTGGACAATTTTACATAGAGTTTTTCATTTTTTAGAACATCAAGCACTTCCTGCACATGCCATACATGTTCATCCCATGTCCTACTATAAACAAGAATATCTTCCAGATATGCAAGCACAAAATTATCAAGAAAAGACCTAAACAGATCATTCATTACCCTCATAAATGTGGTCAGAGCATTACAAAGTCCGAATGGCATCACCATCCATTTGAACAACCCCTGCTTGGTTTTGAATGCAATCTTGCAAATGTCTTGTTTTGCAACTCTAACCTAGTGATATCCACTACGCAAATCCAATTTTGTAAAGTAGAAAACATTTTTCAACTGATCTAATAATTCATCAATGCGATGGGGAGGGTATCTATTCTTCACCGTAATTTTTTTTAGTGCCCTATAGTCTATGCACATTCTCCATGTGTCGTCTTTATTTGGAACCAACACGATTGGTGAGCCCCACAAAGAAGAACTCGGTTTGATGATCCCTTGATTTAGCAGTCCCTGCACCCATTTCTTGATCTCCTCCATCTCAATAAAAGCGATCTTGTACATGCCAATATTTGGTAAGGATCATCCTACTGTAAATGGATCTCATGTTGGATTTCCCATTTTGGGGGCAATCCTCTCAGTTCCTGAAACAATCCATCATAGTCATAAATAATTTCTAACAATTCTTTCTTATGATCAGGATCACAAGCTTTGAAAGCGTCAGCCGTCTCAACCTCTTTCGCTTTCACCATCATGAGAATGCACCCTTTGCTAGAATTAACCAGTCATTTAATCTACCCTGCACTTACAAGGCTAGCACTGATTTTTGTATGATGAGCTCTAACTATATATTCTACCCCATCCTTCATGAGGTGGTATTTATTTTCATGCCGAAAGAAAACTTCTTCTTTGTCATATAGATACATGTTACACTGAATTTTGTCACCTTGACTATCTGCAGTTATATGGCCCCATCAATAGCCATATTGTCCTCTTTGTCAAGCCCCATACCTCTGCTCTTCATGTCAAAACTTC